>PVJL010008537.1:0-65889 GCA_004026885.1 Lyroderma lyra
TTTTTTTTTTTTAATAGTGGCCATCCTAATGAATGTGAGATGATATCTCACTATGGTTTTATCTTGCATTTTTCTAACTATTAGTGATGTTTTGCTGAGCATCTTTTCTCATGCTTTTTGGCCATTTATATATCTTCTTTGGAGAAATATCTATTCAAATTCATTGTCCATTTTTAAATGGAGTTATTCATTCTTATTGAGTCATAGGAATTTTTTGTATATTCTGGATATTAACCCCATGCAAATATATAATCTGCAAATATTTTCTCCCATTCTGTAGGTTGCCTTTCACTCTGTTGGGGTTTTTTTCTGCCCAGAGATATCTTCTATTTAAGTCCTTTTTTATACTTCAATTAGTTTCTGATTTAGATCTATGTTCTTCATTCTCATTGGTACACCTCTTTGTAATTAAGCCTTACCATGCCTTACCTTTTCGTCTTTACCTTCTATGGTGTCTAGTATATGATTGATTTTATGTTAAATGGAGACTCAGAAGTTGGGGTACTGAATTGAATGACCTAAAACTATCACATTGTCACTTCCAGTTTTGACTTCTTACCAAGTACTTAGGCCCATGTCTCCAAACACTTTCTGAACATCTCAAAACTGTCTCATTGCCAACATTTGAGGCCTTACAATGATCTTTCTTCAAATTTCCTTTTATCTCAGCAATCATTAAGTTCTTTCTATTCCTTCTGGACAACGAATCTTAAACTGAACATTTTTTTTCTATTCACACGGTCACTGTAAGGCAATCCTAACTAATGGAGTCCCTCCCAATGCTATCTCCCATTATGCTCTCAGCTGTGTTTCTGAAAAGCAAAAAAGTCAGCCCATTATTGTCATATTGAGGGACCTATGGTTAGGTCAGTAACCTTTCAGAATGAAGCTAAACATTTCCCTTGGTTTTGATTTTGTCTTATGAAGGAGAAAAATACAATTTAAACTTATAGTCCCTAACATGGTCCTTCCACTGTGGTCCAACAATGCTTTTCCTTCATCTCCCAAATGCCCTCCTCATTCCTGCTTTCATATCTTCCCTGTCTCCTTGACGTAAATAATTCAAGCCCTACCCTTCTTTCAAATCCCAACTCATGTATGCTCCTCAACGCCCCTGAAAACTAACCAAAACCATCTTTGACTTAACTTTGAATTTCCTAAGCATCTCTGTATATTTTAACACACCAGCTTTCATTAATATAATAACGATTTTCCTTATGAATAGCTCCACTTTGTATTTTTCTTTGAGCAGTGAGGACCAAGAACATCACAGTAATTTTTCCTGATTCTGAGTAATAGATTTTGGAAAAGTCAAGATACAGTGATTTTTTTTGTTCCAACATAGCAGCTCAAAAAAAAAAAATCCAAAACAATTAACTTTGTAATAACCTTAAGGCCAGTTCTCCATAGATCTAAAAACTGATAGACCTCAGAGCCAAGGAATGTTGTTTTGAATGATTTTAAAATAATTAACTAACCTAAATAGTCATGACCTAGTGCAAGTGAAGTATTGAACTCATAAACAATGTGCTGGGTGAAGAAGCAAAGGTCCGTTACAGACTTTGTCACTGACTCAATCTGTGATCTTAGGCAGTTCAATTAACTTCTTGCTATCTATCCCTCTATTTGCAAACGGGGTACAAGAGGTATTGCTTTTAGGAGCTTTTAACCCATAATAGGTGAGACATGAATTATGACTTTAGGCTAAGGCAAATTTTCTTTTTTTTTTTTCTACTTACAAAATAGAAGATTGTCTATTTATAGATAATCCACCTTATTGAAAAAAAAGTTTTAAGTAAATGTTCAAAATACATACTAGATGACTTTAATTTTTTTTTTAAGTAAAAAGAAGTCAAGGTAAATGGGCAATAAGTAGTAGGAAAATAAGAGAAGAGCAGAAAAAAATAAAATGATGAAAAATAAGAGTGTGATTAATAGAAAAAAAGTCTTGAGCTGCATTCCAGTTGGTACAGATGGACTGCAAATCTGACTCTGAGATTTCTAGCAGCCAGCTCAGATAGGAGAGCATGATCGGTTAAAATGATTCATGAAGTCCATACGTAAAAACAAACCAACTGCTTCAAAGCAAACTATTTCTGGTACTAAGATCAGAGGAAAATTTCCTGTTCTAAACAGTGACACTCAAGTGATTAAGAGAAGCAGGCACAACCATTGCATAAATGATACAAAATTCTTCCTTTTAATGTTTTTTGAGTTTTGTTTGTTTCTTTGTTTTTAGTATTTCTTTCTTCATTCTATTTTTTAATAACAAAAAATTCACAGCAAGGCTATATTGGTAAAAATCTTGAGTAGGTGAAAAATAATTTTTAGCAAGAATTTGAAAGAGACAGCTAGGGGTGGTAAAGAAACACACTTAGAAGGAACAAGCCAAGAGTATAGAAATGACAAGTTTTCAGGGCAAAGCAAGGGCAAAATAGGAAGCCAGAAGCCATCTGGACAGACTGAGTGTGGTGCCAACACCCTCAAGTAGCAGAGCCTGAATTTTACACTAAAGATAAGGAGAAAGAGTGTAAATGGGACAAGGTTGTAATATAATTATAATGAATAAAATTATTTTAACAGCTAGATTTCATAGAATCTCTTCTGTAATTTCATTTCATTTATACTATTTCTAGAAAAAAAATGACATATTTAAATATTTTGTCATAGGCCTGAAAGGACTTGTACATTGAGGTTAAAATTGGCTTTGATCATTAGTTTATTACAAAGGAAGTTAAGAGGTAGATAGTAGTAGAAAAATGGCCAAATGGCATGAACAGGCAATTCAAAAAAAAAAAAAGAGAGAAAAGAGAGAGAGAGAAGAAATTTGTATTTGTATGGCCAATATGCATAAAATAGTCTTTCACTTTTACTAGAAAATACAAATTTTAAGTAACAAATGCACATTAGAACATCAACAATATACTAGTGTTTTCTAGCAATTGAAATGACACAAGTTTTTATTTTAATAATAATACACAGCATTGGCTCTCTCTTACACTACTGGTGGCAGCTATATAGTTAGGCAATATATATGAAAATCTTTAAAAATTAACACACTTTAATTTAGTAATTCCATATCCAAAAGTTTACTCTTAGGAAATAATTTAGAATAATATCAAAGATGTTCACTGCAGAATTTTTAAGTGATTCTTTAAACTATGAAGGCTAAAAGTATCCAACAATAAGCAATTTGGTTAATAAATTATGATTGATCTGTAGAATAGAACACTATGTATTCATAAAAGCTGAAGGTGTCACAGTACAACTGTTATTCCGGGAAATATTCATGACATACTGTTTTGTGTCAAAAGCAGTTTACATTAAGATGTACTCTAAAGCAATAGTAGTCAAGATAGTGTGGTAATGGTATAAGTTTAGACAAACAGATTAGTGGGATGAAATGGAACAGAAATGGTGAAAATATATACAATCAATTCATTTTTGATAAACGAACAAAGCATTTAATGGGAGAAAGAAAACCTTTTCAACAAATAATGCTAGGAAAACTAAATATCCATGTGAAAAAGAAATATATCTCAGCCCCAACCTTATACCACATATTAAAAAAGTAATTGAAGATGCACCGTAGACGTAAACAGGAAAGCTAAAACTGTAAAACTTCTGGAAGAAAACATGGGAGAATATCTTTGAAATTTTGGGAAAGGCAAATATTTCTCAGTTAAATCACTAAAAACACTAACAATGAAACATAAAATTGTTAAATTGGACTTTATCAAAATGTCTTATGAAAATACACTATTAAGGAAATTAAAAGGTTCACAACAAATTGGGAATAAATATTAACCATTTATATATCTGACAAAATGCTTGTGTCCAGAAAGTATGAATAATACCAAGTCAACGTTGAAAAAAATGAACCCATTTTAAAAAATGAGCAAAAGACCTGAATCGATACTTTATAAAAGACCTGAATAGATATTTTATAAAATGGCCATTACACACATGAAAGGTGCTCAATAACTTTAGACATTGGAAAAATTAAAATTAAAATCACAATGAGATACCACTCTATGCCCACCAGATTGCTAAAATTTAAAAACAAAACGTTAAATGTTGGCAAGTCTATGTAGTGGCAAGTCTATGTAGCAACTGAAACTCTCATAAATTGCTGGTGCAAGTGTAAAATGGTACTATCACTTTGGAAAACTGTTTGACAATTTTTAAAATAAAATTAAACATATATCTACCCTGTGATCCTAAAGTTAAACAAATTTAGTTATTTTTTTTGTTTTTTTAAAAATATTTTTAATTTTTAATTAAATTTATTGGGGTGACATTGGTTCGTCAAATAATATGGGTTTCAGGTGTACAATTCTATAATATAATATATGGTGATGGAAGAAGAACTGACTCTGGGTCACACAATGCAACTCATAGATGATGTATTATAAACTTTTAAAATTTGAATATAAAAACTTTTACAATACAGTAAAAATAATTAAATGCTTTTGTACACAATTTTAAATTTACTCTTGTTTCCAAAAGTTCATCCTATTATGGTGGTGAATTAATTTCCAATGGCTACTGAAATAACCACAAACTTGATAACCTTAAACAACAGAAATGTAATCTCTCACAGTTCTGGCAAGTCCAAAATCAAATTGTTGGTGGGGTTGATTCCTTCTAGAGGCTCTGAGGGAGATTCCTTTCCAGGCCTCTCTCCTGGCTTATGGTGGCTGCCAACATGACAAACACTGGCTGTTCTTTGGCTGGTAGCTACGTACCTCCAATCTCTGCTTCCCTTTTCAAATGGCTTTCTTTTCTATGTGTGTCTCAAATATCCTTCTCCTTTTTCTCACAAGATACCAAGTATTGGATTTGAAGCCCACCCTAAATCCAGGATGACCTATCTGGAGGTCCTTAACTTGATTATATCTACAAAGACCTGATTTTCAAATAAGGTCATGTTCACAGGTACAGAGGATTAAGATTTAGACATACCTATTTGGGGGACATGATTAAACCCCTGACAGGTGGCTTTAGTCATATACAAAGGATGCCAAATTTTTTATACACATTTTAAGAAAGGAAAATACTGTATTAAAATTGTACTACTCAATATATACCAATAACAAAAGATGCATACAAGTCACATTTGACTTCTGGAATTGCAAGAGGTGCTCAAAGTGGTTACAATCAGTATTTCTGTAATACATAGATAACATCTCTTAAAATGTGTATATATATTTTTTGGCACCCCAGGTATTAATGTTACTACTTAGACATTCAGCGTTGGATTAGTATCTGTATGCAGAGCTTCTTTAGCCATAAGAAGGAAGGTATGATGACCAACTTTTGAGGACATTCTGGGACAGTTGAACTAACAGCTATTGCTGTTGTAGCTGCTGAAGCTGACTGCCAAAGTACAAGGATGGAGTGGGGAGAAATCCTGTTTGTCTGGATAGTCAGAACAATGCCCATGCCCTTCTTTCTGCCATAAGCAGGAGCTGCATCGTGCCTGGAGTGGTGAGAATCTGAGACTCTGAACCCCCGCTCTGGCTAGAGATCATGCTTTTCTCTCTGACTGGGTCTTCAGAAATACCATACAGCATTAAGACATGCTTGAGTTTTCATGTATTCTCCATGAGTCCATGTCTCAATGTAAAGGTACACTCTTGTAGAGAGAATTTGTTTTTACTCCTAAAATTGAGTTGAAGAATTTGTAAGAGTTAAGTAACCAATGGGAAAGCAGTAAGTTCTTGACCCCAGATGTGGTAAGGTGAAAATAACATTTGAGAAAGTTTTGGTGATTTGTACAGGAGAAATCAGAAGTAGCAGATGAAACAGAGAGACCAAATTTGTGAGGACAAGCCCCAATATAGAGGCAGGAAGCGGACTGGAGAGGGTAAATGCAGGGCACAGAAAGACGGCACATACATTGTGAAGGTGAGGAGAGAAGAAAAAACAAGTTCGGATTTATATACGGGGGAGTGGTGGAATTATTGACAAGACAAGGAAGTCTGCAATGATGGAGTTGTCTTCGTTTTCATCCTTTGTTGAAGGTTCATTTGTATTCTACTTACTTTGGCTTCTTGTGGGCTCCTTAGCCTGTTAGCATCTTGTTTCACACTAATCATAAGTGGCTGCTATTGCCAAAATGTGACATATCCAATTTAGGATTCTGCCTGTTAGTTCCCTCAAGTTCTGCTGGATCATTTACTGTAACTCTTTTTCTTTAAAAAATATATTTCTGTGCTTATTAGTGTGTCATTTTAGAGTGTTGCTCAAGCTGCTGCAGAGTTCCATGCAGTCTTTAGGCTCTGCAAAGATCTATGCTTATGTGAAAAGTTTGTCTGGTTAAAGTTGATTTTGTGTGTGTGTGTGTGTGTGTGTGTGTGTGTGCAGGTGGGTTTAATTGGCTGCTATACTGTACTGTTATAATGATTCAAAAACAGATTTTAGAATTGGTGATATGTTTTGTAGTATAAATATAAATGGTTCACTCAATGTAAATTCAATGTATTTCCTTGTTTCTCTATTGGGTATGAAAAATGAATCAGACAAGTTGCAATTAAGACTAATTCAACCAGTCACACAGTTTTGTGACCAAACATGGTGGTATCAGAAGTAATATGCATGTTTACCGAGGTACTGGTAATACTTCACGTTCATGTTGTTACGAGTATTCTAGAGAGACCTTACCAAAGTGGGGAGTGCACAGAGAACTGATGACCACTTCACTTCTGAGAAAGTTCAAGAGGCCCTGTGGCTACACAACTGACACTGCCTTCGGGCAATAACTTCACCCACTTCTGTCAGTAGTCAAGGGAATGGGAGTCTCAGTTACCAGAGCTGAAAACTACAGAGAAGTTGGCATAGGGTTGCTTTAAAAGAGATTATTCCTAAGGGGTGACCTGCTAGGGGTCAGCACTCAGAAGGTGTGAGGTATATCATGGGAGAAGAGGCAGAGGGGATGGGCTAGCCAGACTTGAGTCAGGAAGCTGTGGTCTGAAGGCCCTACAGGGGAGTCTCTGACGATCCCATAGCAGTGCTGATCAGAGAACACCTGTTTCGAACTCCTGCCAGGCCTGAAGAACATGAGGCCATCCTAATACAGTACCAATCAGATAAAAGCTGCCCTATTCTTTCTTCCTTTCCTGCTTTTCCCCTTACTCTGTACCCACATTTTATCCCCTAAACCCAATTCTGACTCTGATGGAATAAGAAACCAGTGGAGCAAGCCAGGAAAAGAGGAAAAACTCCAAGACATATTACCATCAGATGAAATTTGAAGTAGAGATGGATAATTGGACCAGACATTTTTATATGCCTCTGTGTGTGTGCGTGCACACGCGCGCGCGCGCGTGTGTGTGTGTGTGTGTGCGTGCGTGTGCATGCAGTGTTCTTAACTTTTTATTTTGAATTGAATTTGACTCACAGGAAAGTGCAAAAATAGTACATCAAATCTCTTAAACCCTTCAACCAGCTTCCCCCAGTGGTGACATCTTATAAAACTAATGCAATATGAGAAATCAGGAAATTGATTTTGGCATAGTACTGTTAACTAGACTGCAGATTGTATTTAGTTTTCACTGGGTTTTATATGTAATCGTGTATGTGTGTGTATAGTTCTGTATAATTGGATCTCAAGTATACATCTGTGTAACTACCAACACAATCAGAATACATCAGAATACAGATCTGTTCTAACACAATAAGGGAATTCATGTGTGCTACTCCTTTACAGTCAAACCCAATCCCCGCCCCATCTTTGTTCTCTGAAAATCATTCATTTGTTCTCCATTTCTATAGTTTTGTTATTTTGAGGATATCATACAAATGAAATAATACAGTATGTTACTTTTTGAAATTGCCCTTTTTTCACTAAGCATGAGTGAAATTTTCACGAAACCCTTAAGATCCATCCAAATTGTTGGATATATCAATAGTTTGTTCCTTTTGATTACTGAGTAGTTTTTCCTTGTCTGATTGTCCCAGAGTTTGTTTAACCATTCACCTGTTGAAAGATATTTGGGTTGCTTCCAGTGGTGGGCTATTACAAATAAATGTTCATGTATTTTATAAACATTATGTACAAGTTATTGTATAAACATAAGTTTTTATTTCTTTGGGAGAGTTTCTGGTTAATATGATAAGTGCATAATTAGTTTTATAAGAAAATGGCAAACTGTTGTAGCTGTACCACTTTACATTCACACCAGCAATGTTTAAGAGATCCAGTTTCTTTGTACCTTTGTCAGCATTTGGTGTTGTTATTTTTAATTTAGCTATTCTAACAGGTGTGCAGTAATATCTTGTTGTGGTTTTACTTTGCATTTCCTTAATGGCTAATGATGTTGCACATCTTTTTGTGTGCTTCTTTGTCATTCATATCTCCTTTTTGGTGAAATAGCAGTTAATGTCTTTTGTTCATTTTCCAATTAGATTTTTTTTACTGTTGAGTTGTGAGATTTTTTTATATATTCCAGAGATAAGTATGTAGTTTGCAAATATTTTCCCCTAGTCTATAACCTATCTTTTCATTCTCTTAAAAAGATATTTCACATAGCAAAAGACTCTAATTTTGATGAAGTACAATTTATCATTTTTTTCTCATAGAAACTATGTTTTCATATTTATGTATAATACTCTTAACCTGGCTCTATGTCCAAAAAAATTTCCCCTTGGGTTATAATACTTAAATATTTATTTAGTATAAAAGAAATTAGCAAATGAAGAACAAAGGAACAAAACAACCAGAAGCAAATAGAAACCAAATAGCAAAGTTGTCTACATTATCCAATGATATCAATAATTAAATAAATGTGGATGAACTAAACACCCTACTCAAAAGGCAAAGATTGTCAGGCTAGACAAAAAAGCAAGATCTAACTATATGTTATTTACAAGAGACACACTCTAGATTCAGAGACACAAATAATTTGGAGGTACAAGAATGGACAAGATATATTATGAAATGGTAATGTAAGAGAGCTGGAATGGCTATAATAATATCAAACAAAATAGCCTTTAGGACAAGAAATATCACTGAAGGAAAAAGGAATATTTCATAATTATAAAAAAATCATTATGTTAAGAAATCATAACAATTAAAAATGTATGTACATACCACACAACAGAGCCTCAGAATCCATGAAATAGAAATGGACAGAACTGAAAGGAGATACAGACAATTTAACAATAATAGTTGGAGATTTCAATGGCCCACTCTCAATAAATGCTAGAACAGCTGGAAAGAAAACCAACAGATATATGTAAGTCTCCAACAACATGATCAACCAAACTGATCTAACTGACATTTATAGAATACTCCAAAGACTTTAGAATACAAATCCTTTTGAGTTCACATAACAGCATTCTCTAGGTTAGACCATATACTGATTCAGAACAGAATTAAGATTCACAAAAGAAAAGATATCTGGTAAAACCCAATCTCTCTGGAAATTAAATAACATACTTCTGAATAACCTATAGGTCAAAGAAGGCATCTAAAGGAAAAGTAAAAATATTCTTAACTCACTGAAACAAAAACACAACATATAAAATATGTGGAAGAAATCTCAAATAGTGCTGCGCAAAAAATTGAAATCTTTAAATACCTATATTAAAAAACTAGAAAAAGAGCAATCTAAACTAAGAGTAAATAGAAGAAAACAAATAATGAAGAGTATAGTGAAAATTATTGAAATACAAAACAAAACAAAGCAAAAACCAAAAGTTCTTTAAAAAGATGAATGCAATTGACAAAACCTTAGCTAGAGTGAGAGAAAATAAGAGAGGACATAGATTACTGAAATTAGGAATAAAAGAAGGGACACCACTACCAGTGCTATATAAATTACAATGATTATAGGAGAATACTTTGAAATATTTTATGTCAATAACTAAACCACTTAGATGCAATGGAAAAATTCCTAGAAAGATGCAAATATCAAAACTGAGGCAAGAAGTGGAAAAATCTGAATAGACCTAATTAGTAATGAAAAATCTCCCACAGAGAAAAATACAAAATATTGTTAAAATGAATTTACAAAGACAATAAATGAAGAAATATTTTATGTTTTGTTTGGGAAGACTCATTGTTAAGATAGATGTACTTTCCAAATCGATCTAGAACCGACAGAATTCCTTTAATAATTCCAGCAGAATTTTATTGTGGAAATTGACAAGCTAATTGTAAATTTTTTTTTTTTTTTATGTGTCAACTTTGCTCATCTTTAATCTCCAGCTATTTGATAAAACACTAATTTAAGTGTTGCTGTGAAGGGAATTTACAAATGTAATAAATATCTTATTCATTTGACTTTAAGTAAGAGAGATCATGGTGGGTAATCTGAATGGGCTTGATTCAGTTGGTTGGAATGTCTTAAAATCTGGGCTGAGGTTTCCCTGAGAAAAAGAAAAACTTTTGGCTGCAGACAGGAGCTTTAGCCCATGGCTATGAGTTCTAGGCTGACCTTCCTGACTTTCTGACTATGGGTTTCAGATTTGCTTAGTCAGCCCCCACAATCCCATAAACCAATGTCTTGTAATAAATCTCTTGATATATATATCTCTCTCCCACTGGTTCTTCTCTCTGGTTGAACTCTGACTGACATATAATTCAATAATTTATATAGAAAGGCAAAGGATTTAGATTAGACAAAACAATTTCAGAACAGAACGAAGTATGAAGACTTGCATTACCCATTTTCAAAACTTAACATAAAACTATAGTGATCATGAAAGTTTGGTATTTGTCTAAGGATAAACATATAGATCAAAGAGACATATTGAGAGTTCACAAACTAATCTTTATATTATGGTCAATTAATGATGCAAATCTATATCTATCTATCTATCTATACAAAGACTTGTGCATGAATATTCATAGCATCATTATTCGTAATAGTCCAAAAAGGAAACAACTTGAATATCCATTGATTGGCATGTCTATAGAATAGAATATTACAGAGAGTGCCAAAACAATATATATACATTTTAAGAAAGGGAAAAACTATTAAAATTGCAATACTCAATATATACCAATAACAAAAGATGCATACAAGTCACATTTGACTTCTGCAATTACAAGAGGTGCTCAAAGTGGCTCCATCAGTATTTCTGTAATACATAGGTAACATCTCTGAAAATGTGCATACATTTTTTTGGCACCCTTGATATTTAGTAATAAAAAGCAAAGAAATACAGATACATATTACATGTATTTCTTTGCTTTTTATTACTAAATACCATGGGTGCTAAACACAAAAGACAATAAATTGTATGGTTTTATTTATAAGAAGTGCCCAGAAAAGGCAAATTTATAGACAGAAAGTAGTTCCTGGGGCAGGAGAAGGAGAAGGGATTCAGGCCAAATGGGCTTGAAGGAATTTCAGAGGAAGTCATGAAAATGTTCTAAAACTACACTGTCACAATGGATGTACAACTCACTAAAATTTACCAACAATATCACTGAATTATACATTCACAAAAGGTCTTTTTATACTTTATTTTAAAGTTGAATTATACTTTCATAAAGCTGTTACAAAAAGTGAATAGGAAAACAACAGGACTTGCCCCAGTGATCATCAACGGGAAGGGAAAGAAAAATTCTCTACAGAGCAAATTTAAAGTGACAGTGTAGGACGGGAATAAAGCTACTTTGACAAATACATTCCAGGAGTCCAGCATTTTTTTGCACATAGGTCACAGAGGTCAACACGGCTATAGCTAGCTAGTGTAGCCGTCTCTAAGAAATCCATCCTGTTTCATGACATAAGTATTACATAAGTATAGTTACATAAGTATTATATACAAGTATTATATAAGTATGTATTGACTCTCAATGCCGTGAGAAGGATATATGATGATATATTAAAACTTTGATTCAGCCATAGTTACCTTCCCTGACAATATAATTTTACAATTTTCAGTTTAATGGGCCATAAGCCACTTTCTATAGGATTCCAAGTGTAATGGAAAAAGCAATGAAAAAGTTATAGATCAGAAGATAACTATAGAAATCTATGAGTTCAGAGTCTTCATTTAGTTCCCACATCAGTCAGTTGACTTAATTTGGAAGAAAAACTGCTCCAAGGTCAAACTCAAACCCCTGACTCCAGCTAATCATCTCAAAAATGTGGGTCTTTAGTCTCAGTGGGCTCAGCAAACTAATGTGGATGGCTCAGAACACTTATCTTCAAGGGAGGTAAGGGAACAGTACAATTCACAATTCATATTAACTGTAAAGATCAAAGATAAAAAGGATAGGAAATTCAAAGGCACATTGTCACACTATTTACCAATGACAAATTATGTATTTGATGAGTAATTGGGAGAGAGTTTGCTAAGAGGCAAGAGTGTTAGACAGGAAAGCCAGTTTTGTTTGGCTTTGTTTTTAAGTAGTACCAGGTAATAAGCAAGGTTTGAAAGGGTAAAATGTAGATTAATTGTTTGGACAACCAAGTAGGGGGTTCTGCAAAAACATGCTTTCCCCTTCTCTCCCTGACAAAGTGGGATTTCTATTCACACCTTAATGCTTGGAGGCACTTTACAAACTGTAAATTCATAATCACTGTACTTACCATCTGTCTTGGTTGTTTAATATCCAATGGTATTGGGCCACTCCCCTGTTTTTGTTTCTGACTTTTGACACAGCGTTTCCAAGGCAGGTCACATTTTAAGAGCCGTGCTCAGACTCTTCTGCACTGCAAATCTTTCAGTCACACCGGGAGGTAATGCTGAATTGTCCCTTGAAGAGAACCAGTAGTAGATACTGGGAGCTTTTTGGATTCAGGGACCCACTTGCTGTGATCACTATGAAAATGGACCCGAGTGACCTATGTTTTGCAGACTTTAAGCTAACATGGAGATATTAGATATTCCAGCAGCAGAAACATTTTCTCATTCCAAATTGTATGGAGAAAATTTGGTCCTTTCTGATACTGAGATTATTGCCTTCAGTGGAGTGTAAAAGAACTCATTGGATTCAGATTTCTTAACTCCTCTTTTGAAATGGAGCAGATCAAACTTGCTTATCATTGTACTTAGTCAATTTCATTACAGGACTTTTATATTTGTCAGCAGGTGGCCACACATCACAGCTGACTTTCCTAGTTATCAGAGCTGTCCAGCTGAATGCGCCATCTTTCCTCTCTGCCCTCCGTGTGTTATCACTACCCAGCCAGAATGGGACCCTGGCGACCACTGCAGCCCAGCTACTCAGGTTCATCTAGTACAATACTCCCCTTCTCCTGTCCTACCTGCCATCATCCTGACAGTGTCTCCCAGGAGAATCATTTCTATAAAGGCTGATGTCACTTGCAAATTTTATAGGCAGCTAAGAAACTCATGTCAGGAAAAAAATAACTGTCATAAGGCACAAACTCTGTGCAGGGTCATCTCCAGTGCCTGCTTTACAGCCCAGCTACAACAGTCCAATTAGTTCTTTAGGATACTTTCTGGGACAGATACCCTGAGAGAATGTAGTCTCCTTTTTCAACTTTTATTAGGGACAATTAAATGATTGAGTTTAAATCTTATTAGCTAGGAGAACACAATCAGAAAAACCCATATATTTAAAAAAATAATAAAGGAAATAGAAAAAAATTGTCTTTAATTTTTTAAATACTAAATACAGCTTTTGTTCCCATTCCAAAAATTCTAAAAGGTAGTGTTTTCAATTTCACTATCCTAAAAAGAGCCTGTGATTTTAATTTGATGTCTTTATTGAACCAATACTTATTTAGGACAGAGTTTTTTAAACAGTTCAGTTGTTTGAGATTTTGGACTTGAGCATTTGTTACTGGTTATTGACCGTATGGCTCTGACTGACTTCCTGGGTATGTGGGTCACAGAATGTCTACTTTTTGGATTCAGAAGTTGTATTCGCACTCAATTTTTGTAAATGATCCATAAACAATTAAAAGAAAGTATATTCTCTATAGAGAATAAATGTTATAGAAGGGCTGTCTGGAAAGTATCCAGCCATGTAATATTAAAAATAGAGGTATTTATGGCTGGATTATTTTCCAGACAGCCCTCATATATCTATTAATTCAACTTATTTAAAGCTCATGTCCTTATTAATTATCTACTTTAACTTGTCAGAGACCAAGAATGCTGTATTAAACCTTTCATTATAATTGTCTCTCTGACAATTTTCTCTTTTCTTTTTAATTGTTAGACTTATTGGGGTGACATCTGTTAGCAAGGATTACATAGGTTTCAGGCATACAATTCTACAGTGCATTGTCAACTTGATGTATAATAAGTTCACCACCTAATGTGACTTCTCTTGCCATCACCTTATATTTAGCTCCACCTCCCTCCTCTCCCAGCGCCTCCCCACTTGCCTCCAAATAAACAGTAAACTATTAATTGTGTACACGAGTTTTTTTATTTCTTTCTTTGTTGCTTTCAGTTTTATATTTCGCATATGAGTGAAGTCATACAGTTCTTTGTTTTTTCTGTCTGGCTTATTTCACTAAGCATGATGATCTCCAGGTCCATCCATTTTGTCGCAAATGGCAATATTTCATCTTTTCTTACAGCTGAGTAATATTTCATTGTGTATATGTACCACAGCTTCTTTTTCCAGTCATCTGTTGCAGGGCACTTTGGTTGTTTCCATGTTTTGGCCACTGTGAACAGTGCTGCAATGAACATTGGGGTACATAAGTATTTGCAGACTAAGGTTTTCAAGTCTTTTGGGTACATCCCCAGAAGGGGGATTGCTGGGTCAAATGGTCACTCCATTCCCAATTTTCTGAGGAACCTCCACACTGCCTTCCACAGTGGTTGTACCAGTTTGCATTCCCACCAGCAGTGTGCGAGAGTTCCTTTCTCTCCACATCCTCTCCAGCACTTGTTATTCCTTGTCTTATTAATAATAGCCATTCTAACAGGTGTGAGGTGATATCTCATTGTGGTTTTGATTTACATTTCCCTGATAGCTAATGAGGATGAGCATTTTTTCATATGTCTGCTGGCCATTTGGATTTCTTCGTGGGAGAAGTGTCTGTTTAGTTCTTTTTAATTGGGTTGTTTGTTCTTTTGTTGTTAAGTCATATTAGTTCTTTATATATTTTAGATATTACACCCTTATCTGATGGGTTGTTTGCAAATATTTTCTCCCATTCAGTTGGCTGTCTTTTTGCTTTGTGGATGGTTTCTTTTGCTGTGCATAAGCTTTTCAGTTTGATATAGTCCCATTCATTTATTTTCGCTTTTACTTCCCTTGCCTTTGAGATCAGGTTCGTGAAATCTTCCTTGAGCCCTAGGTCTACCTAAACACAGTTTATTGTTTTGGGTCTTATATGAAGGTCTTTAATCCATTTTGAGATAATTTTTGTATATGGTGAGAGTTCACAGTTTAGATTCATTCTTTCGCATATGTTTTTCAAGACTTTCCAGCCTTTCCAGCACCACTTACTGAAGAGGCTGTCTTTTCCCCATTGCATATTTTTTGCTCCTTTGTAAAAAATTATTTGTCCATAAATTGGTGGATTTATTTCTGGATTTTCAGTTCTGTTCCATTGGTCTATGTTTCTGTTTTTCTGCCAATACCAAGCTGTTTTGATTATTGATGCTTTGTAATACAAATTGAAGTCAGGGAATGTAATACCACCAGTCTTATTCTTTTTACGTAGTATTGCTTTGGCAATTCAAGGTCTTTTATGGTTCTATATAAATCTGATAATTCTTTTATCTATTTTGTGAAAGTATGATTGTGGGATTTTGATAGGTATTGCATTAAATCTGTAGATTGCTTTGGGCAGAATGGCCATTTTAACAATGTTAAGTCTTCCTATCCATGAACAGGGGATATTTTTCCATTTCTTTGTGTCTGCTTCAATTTCTTTCAAAAGAGTCTCATAGTTTTCCATGTATAAGTCTGTCATGTTCTTTGTTAAGTTAATTCCCAGGTATTTCATTCTTTTTGTTGTGATAGCAAAAGGAATTGACTCCCTCATTTCTTTTTCTGAAGATTCGTTTTTTGTATATAGGAATGCTGTTGATTTTTGTACATTGGTTTTGTATCCTGCGATTTTATTGTATTCATTTATTATTTCTAATAGTTTCCTGGTGGAGTCTTTGGAATTTTCTATATAAAGGATTATGTCATTTGCAAATGGTGAGAATTTGACCTCTTCTTTCCCAATTTGGATACCTTTTATTCCTTTCTTTTGCCTGATTGCTGTGGCTAGAACTTCCAGTACTATATTGAATAGCAGTGGTGACAAAGGGCATCCCTGTCTTGTTCCTGATTTTAGGGGAATAGGCTTTAGCTTTTCCCCACTCAGTATGATGTTAGCCAAGGGTTTGTCATATATGGCCTTTATTATGCTGAGAAATTTTCCTTCTATACCTATTTTATTCAGTGTTTTGATCATAAATGGATGTTGTATTTTGTCAAATGCTCTTCCTGCAACAATTGATATGACCATATGGTCTTTATCGTTTATTTTGTTTACGTGGTGTATCACATTGATTGATTTTCATATGTGAACCATCCTTGTGCTCCTGGGATAAATCCCACTTGATCATGATGTATAATCTTTTTGATGTATTGTTGTATTCTATTTGTTAATATTTTGTTTAGGATTTTTGCATCTGTGTTCATCAGAGATATTGATCTGCAGTTTTCTTTTTTTTGTGTGTGTGTTGTCTTTACCAGGCCTTGGTATTAGGGTAATGTTGGCCTCATAGAATGAGTTAGGAAGTATTGCTTCCTCTTCAATTTTTTGGAAGTCTGAAGAGGATAGGCATTAATTCTTCTTTGAATGCTTGGTAGAACTCATTGGTGAAGTCATCTGATCCAGGGCTTTAGCCTTTAGGAAGATTATGGATAGTCATTTCACTCTTTTTTCTATTGATTGGTCTATTTAGATTATCCAGTTCTTCTTGGTTCAGTCTAGGTAGGTTATAAGTTTCCAGAAACGTGTCCATTTCTTCTAGGTTGTTAAATTTAGTGACATAAAACCCTTCATAATATTTTCTTACAATATTTTCTTTGTATTTCTGCAGTATTAATGGTAATTTCTCCCCTTTAATTTCTAATTTTGGGCATTTGAGTCCTTTCCTTTCTTCCTTTGATTAGCCTAGCCAGGGGTTCTTCAATTTTGTTGACTTTCTCGAAGAACCAGCTCTTTGTAATATTAATTTTTTTCTATTGTCCTTCTGTTTTCTAATTGGTTTAGCTCTGCTTTAATTTTTATTATTTCTTTCCTTCTGCTGACTTTGGATTTTGTCTGCTCTTCTTTTTCTAGTTTTTCAAGATGGGATGCTAAGGTGTTTACTTGTGATTTTTCTTGTTTCTTTTTTTTAAATTTATTTTTATTGTTAGACTTATTGGGGTAACAACTGTTAGCAAGGATTACATAGGTTTCAGGCATACAATTCTACAGTACATTGTCAACTTGTTGTATAATAAGTTCACCACCTAATGTAACTTCTCTTTCCATCATCATATATTTAGCTCCCCCTCCTTCCTCTCCCCTCTTCCCCCTCTCCCCTCCCTTGTTTCTTAAGATAGGCCTGTAATGATATAAATTTTCCTCTTATTACTGCTTTCATTGTGTCCCAATAATTTTGATATGTTGTATTTTCATTGTCATTGGATTCTATATATTTTTAATCTCTTCTTTCATGTGTTCTTTTATCCAGTCACTTTTTAATAAGGTGTTGTTTAATCTCCATGTATATGTGTTTTTTTTCTGCTTTCCTTTTACAGTTGATTTCCAATTTCAAAGGTTTGTGGTCTAAGAATACGCTTGGTATGATTTCGATCTTCTTGAATTTGCTGAGGCTACCTTTGTGTTTCAGCATGTGGTCTATCCTTGAGGATGTTCCATGTGACTAGAAAAAAAGGTATAGTTTCTTTCTGCTGGATGAAGTGTCCCGTAAATGTCAATTATGTCCAATTGCTATAATATGTCAGTTAGAGCTGATGTTTCCTTATTTATTTTCTGTGTGGATGATCTTCCATGGCTGTGAAGGGGAACCTTTAAGTCTCCCACAATGATTGTGCTTTTTTCAGTTTCTCCTTTCAGATCTGTTAGTAGTTGCTTTGAATATTTTGGCGCTTCCTGGTTGGGAGCATATCTTCTTGTTGTTGTATTGTGGCTTTTATCATTATGTAATACCCATCTTTATTTCTTGCTATCTTTTTTAACCTGCTTTTCTCTGGTTACCATTTGCTTAGAGTATTGTTTCCCATCCTTTCACTCTGAGTCTGTGTTTGTCCTTGTGGCTGAGGTGTGTCTCTTGGAGATAGCATATGGATGGGTTTTTTTTTTTAATACAGTCTACTACTCTGTGTCTTTTTATTGGTAAGTTCAGTCCATTAACATTTAGAGTGATGATCGATAAGTGAGGATTTCCTGTGGCCAATACTTTTTTGTTGTTGTTTTGTTTTATTTTTGTTTCTTTCTTGTTGCCTCAACTCTATTCCATTTGTCCTGATGTTTTGTTTCAGATTGAAGAGCCTCCTTCAGTATTTCTTGAGGTGCCGGCCTTGTGCTGGCAAATTCCCTCAGCTTTTGTGTGTCTGAGAAGGTCTTTATTCCTCCTTCATATTTGAAGAATTATTTTGCTGGATAATTTATTGGCTAGAAGTTTCTCTCTTTTAAAGTTTCTTTTTTTTTTTTTTTTTTTTTTTTTTTTTTTTTTTTTTTTTTTTTTTTGCTTTTGGTATGTGAGTAGCTCCCTGCCTGGGAATCAAACCCAGGCTGCATCGCTGACAATGCCAGCGCCAAAGCCTTAAGCCACTACACCATCAGGGAACTCCCCTCTTTTAAAGTTTTGAATATTTGATTCCACTCCCTCCTGGCTTGTAGAGTTTCTGATAAGAAGTCTGATGCCAGCCTGATGGGTTTTCCGCTGAAAGTTATAGTTCTTCTTTTCCTGGCTGCCTTAAGAATTGTCCATTTGTCTTTAGTTTTTGACATCTTTAGTACCATGTGTCTTGGAGAAGATATGATTAGGTCTAGGTATCTAGGGGTCCTATTTTCTTTTTGAATTTGGGGTTCTAGATATTTCCATAGGTTTGGAAAGTTCTCCTCTATTTGTTTGAGTATGTTCTTTGTAGAGTGCTCTGCACCTTTTTCTAATCGTATTATCCTGATGTTGTTTTGTGTCATGGAATCAGATAGTTTTTGCAGAGTTCTTTCAATCCTTTTGATTCTATTTTCCCTCTCTTTCTCTTTCTGAGATATTTCCATGTTCCAATCTTTAATATCACTAATTCTTTCCTCCATCTGGTTGGCCCTGTTTCTTATGGCAGTTATTTCATTTCTCACTTCTTTTATTGTATTATTTATCTCTCAAATTTTCATCTTGTTTTTCCTTATGTTTTGAATTCCTTTGTTAAATTATTCCTTTTGTTCATGGATTTCCTTTCTTAGGTAGTTCACCTCAGCTATGGTGTTCTGCCAGTATGTTTTCATTTCTCTCAGAGCCTTTAGAATGGTTACTTAAAATCTCTGTCATTAAGTTCAGAAATTTCTAGATCTATGAGATCCTTTTCTGGACACTTTTCATCTTCTTTCTGAGCAGCTTTAGATCCTAGGGTACTCATATTATCCACTATGTACTTCTTTGGCATGAGGGCTTTATATTCAGCAGAGCCCAGGAGATCTTTCCTTCCCCAATTAGTATTTTTGTGGTGTCTTGCTGTAGGGCAGACACAAGGTGTCACTGGGGGCCAAGTTTTGGGATAGAGTGGAGGTGTTTAAGCCTTATCTCTGGTCTCCTGCTGCATTTGGAGGCATGGCGTGTCTACCTGCAGTCCCTCCACTTCCTGCAGTTCGTTGGGGAGACTGTAGGAGAGGGGACAGGCCAACAAAATGCACGCTGGGGCAGCCCCACCTCCTGCCCTTTGCTGGAGAAGCTGGGGGAGACAGGGAGGCTTCTCTCACTGGCTGGGGTGAATGCTATAAAATCTGCCTCTTTTCCTGAGCATGCTCCACTTGGGGCTGAGTCTGCAAGTGTGCATCATGTGAGGGCACCCAGCATGCTCAAGCCATGGGTCCAAAGCTGTGGGCCTGATATCTCAGGCTGCATGAAGGCAGCCAGAGCACCTTGGCTACACAAGAGCCGTGTAAGTGCATGCTGCAGGTCCCCTGGGGCACCGGGAGCTGAGGTGCTATTGCTAGGGCCTCACCTTGGCCTGAGGCATTCAGAGTCCTTGCTCAGCCCTCTTGCTACTCGAGAGCTTCAGAAGCTGGCCCCCAAGCTCTGTCCCCAACACGCTGCTCTAAGTCCCAGCTCCCCCATGGTCTCCTACCGTTCTGCCACTCTGGTTTTCAATCTTGCCGCCTCTTGGCCTCTCCCTCCCTGTGCACTGTGCTGCTCCCAGATAGTTAGCAGCGATGGGATCCTGTCACAATCTGTCTCTGCTCTTTGCCCTTTCTCCCAGTCGCCCCTCTGTCTCCAACTTTCAGGTGTTTTCTTGGAATGTGTAGATTTCTCAGCTGTCACTATGTCACTCAGGATTCTCTTTCCTGGCTCCTGGATGGTTGTTCAATTGTGTTTTCTGGGAGAGGCTTTAGGGACCTCCTCCCTGGTTACCATCATGCCCTCGCCACTCTATTTGTTTTTAAAATTTTTAATTTTATATATTTCTTGATTTATTTATATATTTTTAATTGTTCTATGTTCATTATGGAGTTACTTCATTATACAATAACTCTCTTTTTACCATATCTAATGTCTTTGGCTTGAAATCTACTTTGCCCTTGCTTTTCCTTTGTCTTTGCCTGATAAAGCCTATTAATTTTTTTTTGAGTTTTAACATCATTTTATAGTGTGTTTTTATAAGAATCATCTAGTTATTTATTTTTAATCCAATTTTAGAATTTTTGTTTCTAATTTAAAATTTAAGTAATTTACATTGGTCTTCATGAGCTACTAGTTCTTATTTGTGTCATCTTGTTCTATATTTACTTGTGCCTTTTGTATTTTCTTTTCTTTTCTTTTACTCTATAAAGAATATAATAAAGAGGACATCTTGTTTAAAATTCTACTAGTGATTTGTTTTTCTTAATTTTAAAAATACTTTAAGCATGTCTTTAATTTCAAAGTTTAAGCATAAAGGAATAAATTTGACTTCCTGATATGATAAACAAATGCCAATTTTAACTACATTAATGGGTATAGGTCAGACTATTACATAAAAAATAAGACCAGTATTTTTTTTTTCTAGATTCAGTTTGGTAATATTTATTAGTTATTTAACTCCATATAGTTATTTGGTTTTAATATTGATGTATATCATTTCACATGCTTACTTTTAATTAATTTATTTATTTAAATTACATTTTATACATACTTACTAGTCTTAGTTACTATCTACTGCTTTTAAATGATCACTTACTGTTTTTTTGTCATCAAGTTATACTCCAGTACAATAATCTGGAGACGAATTTTTTTTTACCTTTTACATTTAGATCTAACGTCCACCTGGGATTGATATTTAATTGATTTTTAAGTATGGTGTAAATCATGATTCATTTATTTTCTTCTACATTGAAGAGACCATGCTCTTATGCAGTGTTACTTTTTCCATAAATCAAGAAAACATGCAACTGTGAGTCTGATTCTGTCTCTACTTTGTTACTTTGGTCTATTTGCAGATCCTCGTGCTGTGAGTGTAGCTGTGCAATAAATCTTGATATCTAATGTTATGTCTTCCAGACTAGTTTTTTGAGAATACCTTTACTATTTTTGAATCTTTAAATGTCCCATGCAAAATTTAGAATTATTTTGTCAATTAGAAATAACAACAAAAACTTAGCTGAAATTTTTATTAGGATTAAGTATATTGTTTAATTTGGAGAAAAATAATAATCTTGCAATATAGAATATATCAACTCATGAATACTATATATCTGTCCATTTATTTAGGTTTTTTTTTTTTAATTTGTTTCAATAAAGTTTTTGAGGTTCCTGGATCAAAATCTTGTATATATCTTTTGTAAAACGTATTACTAGGGATTTGATGTTTTTATTTGATGCTATTATAAACATTATTGTTTCCCAAATATCACTTTCTTACTGTTTTATGTTAAAATATAGAAATAAAATTAATTTTTGCATATTGACATTGTATCCAGTAATCTTGTTGAATTTACTGTGAATTCATACAATTTATCTGTAGATAACTAAGCATTTTCTGTCTACAAAATTATATTGTCTGTCAATATTGTTAGTTTTTAATTTTTCTTTTCAAATTATTAAAATTGTTACTCCTGTTTCTGGTCTTAGTGTTCTGGCTTGGCCTTTATTACAATGTTGAATGGCAGTGTTGGTTGTAGGCATTATTGTCTCATTTCTTATCTCAAGGAAGAGTTTTCAATTTTAACCATTATATATGGTTTTGATAGTTGCACGTTTTTGAGACAGTTTTAATCCAGTTAGTGTTTAGGTTTTTCCTGGTTCGTTAAAAGTTTTTATTATGAATTAACACTGAAAATTGTCAAATGCTCCATGAGAAAGTTTTTCATTACAGATTCAATTTCTTTAGCAGACATATGACAACTTATACTATTTCTTCTTTTGTCAAATTTGCAAAGTTGTGTTTTCAAAAAAGAGTCTATTGAGTTCCCTGGTGATGTAGTGGCTAAGGCTTTGGCACCGTAATAAAGAGTCTATTATATGTAAATGTTTGAATTTATTTGCATAAAGTTGTCCATAATATTCTCTGTATGTATGTGTATGTATGTTTGTATACATACTTAGCTCTATTAATGTATGGTTTTCATACAAAAAAAACTTACAATTTTTTAAGTATATTAGTTGATAAGTTAGACTTTGTCCCACCTTTTCCATTCTTACATCTTGATTATGGTTAGTGTACCTTAAGATTTTTGCCTCCTTTATTATTGTTATTAATATTAACATTGTTGAATTAATATTGTTAAATTAGTATTGTTTTGATCTTGGGTCTTTGTTTTAAAAATTATTTGTTGGAGTTCCCTGGTGGTGTAGTGGCTTAAGGCTTCGGTGCCGGCACTGTCAATGCTGCGGCCTGGGTTTGATTCCCAGCCAGGGAACTACCCACATACTACCAAAAAAAAAAAAAAAAAAAAAAAAGAGGGAGATTTCAAAAAAAAGAAAAAAAAATTATTTGTCATATATGTAATTGTTTGATATATTTACAACAGTTATTTGCAACTTATTTTGTTTCAAACTCTTAATTTTATTGCTTTCCTTTTTCTTGAATATTTTCAATTATCGTAACTTTTTTTATGCTTGTCTCTCAGTTTCTTTACACATTTCTTATTTCTATTTGCATACAGAATTCTTGGCCACAACTTTTTCCTTTTTTTATCCCACAATGTTTTCCTTTTGATAGCATAAAATTTCCTTCATTTTATGTGACAGAGGAACCAAAAGTGTTATTTTTTTCTTTTGTTGGTAACTTTTGTCTTGACATCATAGTTTTTTTCTTTTTTGTTTAACACTCTACCAGAGTATATCTAAATGTGATTCCTCTTTTGCTAATTTTGCTTAGTACACAAGGAATTCTTTTAGTCTTTAAATTTAGCTTTCTTCATCCCATTTAAATTTGCTTTTATTATATATTTAATAATTGCTTTATTTTTATTTTCTGGTAGATTTTCATGAGCACTGTACCTGTTTTCTAATCTCTGTTTATGGTTCACAGTATCTATTAAGTTCTTTTTTATATTTTTCATCTCTAATTCCATTTCCTTTGCAGTTTCAAAAGAAAAACTTCATCTCTGCAGAGCTTTTTCTCTGTTAGTGATACTAGCATGCTAGGGACTGGCTCATTGCATCCAGTTTTCAATTTTTGTTCAGTCTCCACTGTAGATACTTATGATAAGATTATCTGCCTATATATTAGTTCCATTAGCTGCCACCTGATGGGAAAACCTTGTTGCATTAAGACACCCTTCTTATTAGCTTTTATCAGTTTTATTTAGCAGCATGTGAAGATAATACTACTGAATATTGTTCACCCAAATTGTTGAAATTGGTTCCAAAAGAATTGGCTCCTATCTATCTTGTTTTTTACTTGCTGTTAGCCAAAATCCTATTATAACATACCTGTGGGGGCTTTTTTGAATTTTCTTCTTCTTTCTTACAACTTGGCATTGCTTTCTCAGGAAGGTATCTTAGTATTTTCACAATTCTGTTTTTATCTGTAGTACGTGCAGCTAAAATTCCTTGGAGTTGTTTGTACCTCATACGTAGTTCAATTTCATTTTCCATTCCTGAGGTGAAATTTCTTCCATCTTCTTATCCCCTACATTTCACTACTCATTCCAGTGTAAATATGCTGATAATTTGGGGAGAGATTAAATACTTGGGCATAATTACGATCTAATCTGGTGACTGCAAGAGAAATGTCTTTCTTTTTAAGTCCTTCCTTTCATAGTGATAAGTTTATCTTAGTTGTTTTTATTTAACTTCTATTAACTCCATATATTCTCTGAGTGAGAAATTGATCAATTTGTTCAACTTTCTTGTCAGGAGTCATATACATTTGATGCTGTCAATATCCTAAATCATCATTCCAAGTAGTCAATTCAGGCTAATTATAAAGTCCAACATAAACATTTTATTTTTATAGGTCATAAAATTATTTCAGCAATGCTGAGATTCAGAGAAGAAAGAGAATAATATAAAATGCTCAAGAAAGCCTTTACTTTAGAGGGACTTAGAAACACATAGTTATAAAATTCTAAATCTTAAAAGGTGTTTAAAAAATGAACTCAACCTCCTGATTTGATAGACAAAGAGATTGAGGTCAAGTATGTGAGGGTACTACTTTAAACAGAGGCAGAACTAAACTGAGGTATAGGAAGAATCTCATTTTTTTGGTCTACCCCTCAAATTTATCTTCTTCTAAAAAAAACCCTTCATATTTTTATGAGATTCTTTTAGGGAATTCTCCTTCTCATCTTCTCACACCTTGTAGCCCTAATAAGGGATGAAAACCATACTGACCTGTTCTCATGGGCATAAATATGGCTATGTGACCCTAATTTAGGCCACCCAGCATCATTCTATGAAATTTTAAAATTTGATCTAAGGAGAGGAAGTAGTTACTCCCTGTCAAAACTGGGAAGAGTTAACCTATAGAAAGCCATGTTTCCAACATTAAGTAAAAGCTTTTTTATGAGGATAAAGCCAAAATCCTGAAAGTATCAGAGATAAAAATGGGGATACCAGGACTCGATAATATTTGGAACCATGGTTGCAGATATGCCATGGCCACCTACATTCTAATTCTTCTCTGCCTGTAGCTTAAGAAATACTCTTTTGGCCTAAGCTGAGTTGAGTATAATTTTAGTTACTTAAAATCAAAAGAATCTTGGTCAATATGTATGCCTTTAAGAAAAGGCAGAAATTAAACAGATGGAGAAGGGTGGGGAGGGAATTCTAGGCAGGGAAAGAACCGAGCCAAGGTTTGGAGGCCAAAATGCTACTCTCTGTTCTGACAGCTTGGTAGAATTAACACCTCAGCAGGTCAAAGATGATAGGGAGTGGAGAGTAAGAAGAACACAAAGAATTGTTTCCCTGGGGTGGGAACATCGTGGTATTTCACCAGGAGGAGCTCCAAAAGGGATGACGGTAAGAGGGCACTACCTTGGGTTACTCACAGTTGGCTCAGGAATAGTTTCTGACATACACACTTTCTCTCCAATCATGGCAAAGTCTAGTGGCAAACTAGAGCAGACAAATACTGAACATTTTTATTTTTTTAATCGAGCTCAACCATAAATTTTCTACTGAATTTAGAAGGAAAAGGAAGCATTGACTCATCCACAAAGGGATGTAAAGCAAAAAAAGAAAGAATTCACTGCAATTAAGATTGCAAAATTGCTTCAGTATCATGTCATCTTTAGTGGCTTGAGTATTTCCGATTTATTGTCCTTTTCGGACTGGTACAATTAATCAGTGAGCTTACAACTATGCTCGTCTTGTAAACACAGAGCCTTTCTGTAATCCTCATTTCTTTGTGGTATTTCAATTTCTTATCTTGATATCCTTCAGCTTATCAGTTATATTTTTAATCTTGTCATTGGAGTTTATTGTAGTTGTGCTTGTATTTTATTACATACTTTCTCAGACAATTTAGTAGGGTTCAGTGTGGGCTCCCTGTCAAGAAGGGAAGAAATTACTGATCCATGTAAGCCAATCAAAATTGGAACCCTGGTGTTACACACTGTGAAAAAGTGAAATCTCATCTTACTCTAAGTGTCAAGGTCCAGGTTTTTCTTTAAAATGATACAGCAGTGAGAAGTTGGCTATGAGAGCATGGAAGGGATTGGCAAGCATACCGGTGTACAATGTATTAGAATCATATTGCTTTTTTTCCCATTCCGTCACTGACTCGTGTGTGCTCATGACTGTCTTAGGGCAGGCATTTTAGTCAGAGAAATTTTTCTCTCTGCCACATAACGATAATGAAACTGTTCAATCCATTTTCCATGGATTTTAGGAGAATGACTGAGAAAAGTGTTTTTTTGAAATGAGAGTCATTTTAGCATGGGTAATGGAAGGCATTTCCCCCAGGCCTTGGAGAGCCTTCTCTCTGGCCATACCTTATGTTAGTCCTTGGGGAATGATTTGTGGTAGTTGCCTGGTGCCTTCTAAGTCCTGCTTCTTGGTAAGGCTTTTTCTCAGTTTTTAATTAATGTATTGTTCTATAATCTTTTTTAAGCTACATCCCCATACTGCACTGACTGTGCAATGTACATCAGAATCCTAAGAGCAAAGAAACAGAATTGGCTAGATGTTGTTCGAGAGTAAGAAGAAGTGATACTCAAACTTCCACAGTCACTCACACACCTTAACCAAAAGTAAATTAAGTGTTTGTTTTGAAACATGGCTACGATTGAACCATAAATAGCAGATAGCCTATTCACAGACTGAAAACTCAGGATGACAAAGGCTGTAACCTGGCTGGAAAAGAGTGGAGGAGCCTATATTTGATGATGGGTAAGAAAGATACCAAAAGGAGAATGAACATGACCTGCTGAATGCTTTGTTTTGTGCTCTTATGGCATTTTTTTTTTCTGAGAAGAAAATCTAGCAAAGTTTCTAGCGAGTGTTAGATGCTCAATAGATTTTCTTTTTTAATGAAAGAATAAAGAAAAGAATAAATTAATAAATGTTTATTCCCAACAATAGCAGGAACAACATAAAAAACACAATAAACTACATAGAGAAGAGATGTTGATATTTGAAAAGTGTTCACTATTAAGTTCCCAGGAAAATAAGATAAATATCACCATATTACATGAAAATGGAATGAAAGCAGCTAATAACTTATGTTTTAGAACCTTCTTTGTAACACTTCATGGATTAAGCTTTGCTGTTTAATCCTTGTAGCTTGAGGTTTCTATTGTTCTACATTGTTCTTTGTGATTACAGAGTGTATAGTTTAATACGTACTCCAGTTTGAATTAAAAAAATAAAATTGTCTAGATATGCAAATAACACAATTGAGTATGTAGAAATTTTGAAATAGTCTATAGACCAATAATTACAATTAACAAGTGTATTTATTAATGTTGTGAGATACAAGGTCAATATACAAAAATCAATTATATTTCTGTATAGCAGAATATTAAAAAATAGAAAATGAAAATTAAATAATACCATTTACAATAGCCTTAAACACAATAAATTTTTACAAATAAATTGACCAAAAGATGTACAAGAAAACTGTAGTTTCCATAATCACAAAACATTATTAAGAGATATTAAACAATACCTAAATAAACAAAGGAATATAACATATTCATAAATTGGAGGATTTAATTTGGTTAAGATATCACTTCTTCCCCCACTTCAAACTTTTATATATTTATTGTAATCACAATTCAAATTGTACCAGATTAATTATTTTTCAAAACTGACATGCCAAATCTCAAATTTATATGCAAATACAAAGAGTAGCCAATGACAACATTGAAAAATAAAAAAGCTGGAGAACTTATACTGGCAGATGTTAAAACTTATTATAAAGCCAGAGTAATTAAGAAAACGTGGTACTCGCAAACAGGTAGTTGAGTAGATGAAACGAAAGGTCCAAAAAGAGACACGCACATATATATTCACAAAAGTGACATTGCAGTGCAGTAAAGGAAAAAAATGATCTTGTAAATGAATTATTCTGAGTTAATTAGATATCCATAATGAAGATAAATATTGAACCTTATCTCATACCACAGGCAAAAATTAATTCCAAATGGATTGTTGAATGAAATATAAAAGGTAAAATATTAAAGCTTCTTAAAATAAACTAGGAGTTATCAGGATAGGCAAACTTGTTTTTAATAGGATACACAAATCACTAGTCATAAATGAAAAGAATGATAAATCAGACTACATTAAAGTTAAGTACTTCTAATTATTAAAAATTACTGGTAAGAGAGTGAAAAGGCAAGCACAAGATATTTTCAAGCCACATCTGAAACATGACTCATATCCAAAATATATTTAGAAATTCTTAAGAGTAAATAAGAAAAAGGCATCCAAACCAAGAAAAATGGGCAAAAGATTTTAAAGAGGCCCTTCACAATAGAGACTGTACAAGAATACCAATAAACATATGAAAGGGTATTTATTCCTTCATCCAAGGGGCAATGCACATGAAAACTGTGAGATACCACACCTGCTAGAATGAATAAACTTAAAAATGCAGACAATGTCCTGTGCTGCAAGGATGTGCAACAGTGTCTTGTCCACTGCTGAAGGGAAGATAAATGGACACAACTCTTTGGAAACCACAATATCTACTCAAATGGAATATATGCATATCTGATGACCCAACAACTCCATTCTTGGGTGGAATATATGTGAGGTGGGAACCAAAAGACAGATACCAGAATGTTCATGGAAGTGCAGCTTGTAATATCTCCAAACTGGAAATAACTCAAATACCCTTTAACAGTAGAAAAAGATAAACAAATTGTGGTAATGGAATACTATATTGCAAGGAGAGTGAACCACTACTACTATATCAACAATACGGATTATTTCTTAAGCATAATATTGAGTAATAAAAGCCAGACACAAGAATACTGTAAATTCAAAAATAAGCAAAATTAATAGACTGTGATAAAAGTGAGGAGAAGGAGTGGTAATTGGCAGTGGACACAAAGGTGAAGACTTCTGGGGTGCTGAGAATGTTCTTTTTCTTGACCTGGTGGTGAGAACATGGATGTATTCACTTTGAAAATATGTTGTGCTGCACACTTATGATTTGCTTACATATGTATGTTAAGCTTCAATAAATGTTTCCTTAAAAATATTCCAGGAAATTACTTTGCAGTGGCCCTTGTGGACTCTTCAGTTGACAATAGAAAGTAATAAGAAATGAGACTTTTTGATTCAGTTTGCTATTGAATTGTATTTCAGAGTTTCAAGGAATCATACAGTTGTTTAGTCCAAACTCCTTTCACATATGCAAAGCAGGTACACTGCAAACCTGCCATGACTTTATAAATGTTTGAACTTCTTCCTCCTGAATTTTATTTATGATTAGGCTAAAGAGCATACAAGAAAATATATCTTTTTAAAAATCCAAAGTGATATATTCTATTTTAGTTGTTCACCTACTTCATTACGCTTCATGTGGTTTTTGTTTTTTTTCCTCGAAAGATAAAGATTTGTTATCATAAAACTATTCAATAATATTATCTTTTGAATAAGCATATATTCTCCAAGGGACTTTATGAAGGAGCAACGTTATTGGGGCACATGTATTTGATTGCCTTTCATAGTTATGTGCTTATTAAATATCAGGGGCATTAATTGTTGGTAATGCTTCAATACTAAACACATTTCCATCTTTACTCTAAACCCATATTTTATGAGATTGGATAATTTTGGGAACTCATCCTAGAAAAAGTGCTGCATACCTCATTGCTGAATATCACTACAGTCACCTTCTAAGCACTCCTTTAGGAAGCTACATTCTTATGTCTCCAGACTACATTAGAGAAAGCAATGCCAGTTAGTAATTGGTGTTCTTGTTTTCTGGAATCAAGAACAGCCAGCTTTCAAAGAACCAAAGGACGGCAGAATATATACATAGATAATGGATGAATAGCTAGCTCTCACAAGGCAGTGCACTCTCTGGACCAGAATCATCAGCATTCCTGGGGCACCAAACTTGCAAATTTGGAGTCGCGCAATCCAGAGCTATTGAGAAAGCAACTCTGGAGTGGGATCAGTAGTCTGTTTTAACAAGTCCTCTAGATAATTCTGGTATAGGCTGCAGTTTGAGAAATGCTGGCGTAAGGAAGTACTGTAGCAGAAAAACTGCAGTCTTTGGAGTTAGCCTTAATCTTTCCTTTGCCACCTCCTAGTTGGAAAACCTTGGGCAAGTCCCTTGATTTTGAATATTGAGTTTTCACAACAATAAATGAGAAGAATAATCCTTAAAGTTAGGTAAGTACAAAAAGGAGGTTTTCAATAAGTATTAATGATAATATTAATATGGATAATGCTAATAACACTACTGATACTAATTTTTATTAATTATTTTGTAAGTAAAATGAGATTTAGAAATCTAGTTTTCATTGGAATATTAAGAAGTCCATGTGATATCACAGAACAGTATTTATTCCATTTTTTTAAAGTTATGAAGCATATTTAATAATATGCCTGGCTTTGTCAATACCTGGGATGCTTTCCTTGTTGATGAGAACACATTGCCATGTGGCAACTTATTTTGAATAAGATTCTGCTTAGTGTTGGATAAAGAGCAAATCCTGGAAATTTGAACACGATATCAGTGAAAAAAGAGCAAGTGCCATTCTTTGAAGAAAATTGCAGAGCATACATCAAAAACACAGTTTTACCCCCATTTAAAAAATTTTAAATTTTATTTATTAATTTATTTACTGTTGCCTTCTTTCATGCTTTAGTAGATGTAAGACTCAAAGGGATGTCAAATCTCTCCCCTGCTCATTTCGAAACCAGTCTCTTTCCTGTCAATGGCTCCGCACTTGGAGAGCTCCCCAACTGGAAACGAAGGGCCACTTCCTTCTTATACCCTGAAGTAAGTGGATTGGGATCCAGTCTCTCCACCACATCGAAGAACACACACTTCCAATTATGGTGAAGAGAAGACATTTTCTAGGTAATTTTGTTTCCATCCATTGTCTCTATTTAAGTAGTAATGATTTGGGAAGAAAAGCCTAAACTAGTCACTTCCTCAGGTGACTCAATTAGGTAATCATTTGCAGATGCCATAAAAATGTTGGACAGACGTTAGGTTGCTCATAGGCATATGTTGACAAGGTCAGGGTTTTTTTCTTGACTTTCTTTGTTTTGCACAGGTTCTAGACCTGAAAACTGTCCTTTGGTTTGTGTAGACATGAGTGCTGACAGTCAATGACACTTCCCCAACTCTCGGCCCAGAGCTGCCTTCTCTACTGGTAGGATTCTATCACTGTTATTTGTTCTCTTTTTGCCTTTTTTTTCTCAGGGGCTCTCTTATCCCAATAGAAATGAGAGGAAAAATCAGCCTCCTGCAGTTTTTGCTTTAAAAGATAAAGATGACTTAATTTTCTTGAGACTCTTACTCTGAGAGCAAGTGTACAAAGTGGCATGCATTCAATGCATTTTATTTCAAATTGCTATGTTTACATACACGTTAATTCATGATACTGTGCAAATTAAAGAGCTTGTCAAAAAAAATGAAAGCTTTCAAATTTGTCTTAGAGATACCTATTATTCTATAAATCAAGGAACCAATCATAGCACACTTTGATAATACCTATGATAAGGTATTATCATTGAAGGTTTTTATAAACCCCATGTTACATCATTCCCAACACGTGAATACATTACCACTCACACATGGAAACCTGCTCATTTGGAGGCAAATGAACGTAAAGCTTTCAAAGTATGCTGCCATATAGGTTCCCTTTGAATGGTATTAATCATTTCCCCAAACTCAGAAATGGTGCCAAGCAGCTTATACCTGCAAACAGATACTAAATCAGACACATACTATATAAATCAGACACATTGCACATGCACATTTATATGTATGATCATTTTTGCATTTGAAGATGATGCATTTCAGGTGGTACATGGGATGAGAGAGGCTTCTAGAGACAGAAATTCTAAGCCATCTGAGAAGATTGAAGTCATGAGAAGAGAAGAACAGACAGGCAGGATGAGACAGTGGAGAAACACCCCATCCTTTTTCAGAGTTAGATTCATTATGTGGCTTTTCAACTGTGCTTACAGATAAGCCATTTCATCTGTATAGGTGAGAATAATACAGTAGCAGAGGACTACAAACATGCTGGCATATAGATACATAGTCAGAATAGTTCACAGGGGATATGGAGGAAGACACTGTTGGGGCATTTCCAGTTGGTGATTGACTGAGAATAGGAAGTGCTCTAACGTTTAGTGTATAGCTTCAGGAGGTGTTCAGAATTCAACAACATCCTGAACAGTTCTGCCAAGAATTATCTGCCAACTCTGTACTTGTACAGTAGTCCCTGCTTATCCACAGTTTTGCTTTCTGAGGTTTCAGTTACCCATGGCCAACTATAGTCCACAAGTATTAAATGGAAAAGTCCAGAAATAAATAGTTCATAAGTTTCAAATTGCATATTGCTCTGACTAGCATGATGAAGTCTCACACTGTCCTGCTCTGTCCAGGGAGTGAATTATCACTCTGTCCAGCATATACACATCATATAAGCTACCTGCTCATTAGTCACTTATTTATCAGATTGACTGTGGCAGTATCACAGTACTTGTGTCCAAGTAACCCTTATTTTACTTAATAGTGGCCCCAAGCATAGCAGTAGTGATGCTGGCAGTTTTGGTATCCAAAGAGAAGCTGTAGGATAGATGTGTGTATAGGAAAAAAAGCAGTCTACACAGGATTTGGTACTATCCACAGTTTCAAGCATTCACTGGAGGTCTTGGAATGTATCCCCTGCAGATAATGGGGGACTACTCTAAATTGTTCCCTCTTTGAGAAGCAGCTGGGTTTTTTTCATTCACATCTATTGATCATTCCCATCTTGGGATCTTTTGGTTTCTAGTTGTCATGAGTTGTAGAAATCTGTAAGCCACATTTAATAATTCAGATTTCAAGCTCATCTAGATTTCTGTTCTGACTTCCAGAATCATTATCCAGCTGTGTACTATTATACATCTCCATCTGGATATCTTAGAGGACCTAATTCATCACATTCAAAATCAAACCCATTCTCTTCTCCCTCAAACCTCCTCCTTTTCGTCTCAAATATCCCCGGTGCTATGAATGGTACTGGCATAGTGGTCAACTTAAAAACCTGGGGATCATCTTACATGCCTTCCTCTCCTCACCCTCAGATTTATTTAATCAGTCACTACATTCTAGGTCTCCACCTCCTTAGTTTCACTATTTTTTTTTTCATTCCTGCTGCTATTGCCTTAGTCCAGCCTCTTCTCATCTCTCATGGGGACTATTTTATTAACCTAACTGATCTCGCCTCACTGTATTGTTTAGGAATCTTTTGGTTGCAAGTGACAGAAAACTCAACTAAATGGACTTTTATAACTTAGAAGTCAGAAGATTCAGGAACAGCTCAATCCACAGTCTAAAATGACATCATCAGAACTCTCTCACTGCACCCTTCTCCTCCACACTCCACCGTGTAGCTTCATCTCAGGCAGGCTCTCCAAATGCAGATCATGTTGGCAGCTCCGTTCCAGACCTGTTCTTCCAGCAACCTCAGTTGAAAGAGACAGACTTTGGCTTAATTACTTCAACATAGTTCCAGAATCACCTCTCACCATGCCATATGCGCAACTTAGCTAGAAAAGGAGTCACGTCATCCTACACAAACCCCATCAAATGGGCATGGGGAGCAGTGGTTTCTAGAAAAAAAAAATGAAAACATGTGCTTGTGAGTAAATATCCATTAAAACTCTCTCTAACTTAACCTCTATCCAGGGACCAGAGTGATCTTTTTCTGCATATTGAATCATATCATTCCCCAGCTAAAATCTTTCTATAATTTTCCACTGCCTACATGTTCAAGTCGAAAAAAGCAGGATCTGAACTCTGCCTCTTTCTCATGTTCTGCCTCTCCCCTCGCCTAGGTCCCCACTCTGCCTTGGATTTAATCATTGAGATTCACTAAACACCTCTTGTTGTTCTGTGCTTTGAATTTGCTCATAAAACACCTCATTTTTCTATCTAAAAAGTATCCATTCACTACCTCATCTCTCCTAACCCTTTCCTAATCATTTCCTGCCTTTGTGTCCCCACTGAACTTGCACAGATTTGTATCAGAGCAACTGTGACCTAGTCCTATCCCGACTGGTCTGTTTTCCCCTGCAGACTATCAGCTCCTTAAAGTCAGAGGCAAACATTTATCTTTGTATCCTACATACCTAAGAAGATGCATGACCCATAGTTGGCACTGATAAATATTCATTGAATGATTGAATCAATAAAATATGATAAAAATAAAATGTTTATTATTGAAAAACTCTAACAGAATACAAATACAGATTTATTGACAGTTGAAAAATTAAAATAAATAGAGAAAAAGGAATAGGAAGATATTCTTTGTGCCAGAGGGGCCATGACTACTTAATTCGTTAAATGATCATTATTTTGGGGGGAAATTTTGATAAGGTTATTTGGTTATAACCATGCTTGAGATCTATTTTTATGTAATCATGTGGCCTGAGAAAGTACATGCTAGTCACTGAGTAGATTACAGTGGATGTAAGGTCAGTGAGACTGCTGGCATTGATTGTTTTGTCTTCTAAACCTAAAAATCTTCCCAGAGTGTGCCATTCAGATGGAAACAAATACCAAGCACTCAAGCTAATGGCCAAGGTCGTTTTTTCCAGCAAGGCAGTGAAGCAGCTGTGTCCAGTGCCCTAGGCAGGACTTGAAAGAACTCTGCCTCTCCATTGCGGGTGTGGAGGGAGTGCCCCTCCCCCGCACCACAGGTCTGCTTTGAACCATGTTCCAATGAAAGCTCCCCTTGCACAGTGAATAATAATCAATTCTTTTCCCCTTGAGGCCCAACTCTAAGAACATTTTTTATTGGGACTTTCTGAAGAATTTAGGGAAAACAAAATTCAGGGTTTGTTGTAACAATGGAAGTTCTAGATAATGGGGATTGTGGCTGGATTTATATACGTAATTTTGTCCTGAATTGACTGTCTCTTGAGTTCAAATTCTTCTGCAATGTGCCAATCCACGTTTCACTGTGCTGAGCCATCATCTGACTAAGAATGGAACTCAGGTTTCTTAACTTCGCAGCCAGAACTCCATCTATTAGAACACTGTGTCTCTCAATTGTGTCTTAAATTAGGCACATAAGTGAATTTACTTACACTCTCTCTGCCTACCAAGTTTCTGCAGAGGAACTTATCAGTGCTACATGATACAGTTGAGAGAATTTCCTCAGCTCCTCAGTCAAACTCCTACAGACTCCAGGAGTGGGAGAAACTCAGATTGAAAAGCTTAAGTGTCCTCGAATCTTCTAAGAGCTGCAGTCACCACCCATTTCCCCACCCCCCATCATGCATTAGACATGAAACAAAGGAAATCCTGCCAGTCCTAGGGCAACTTTATTAGGGCAGTTACATGTTTAATGTGAGAAACTGTTAGTCCAGCAAGTTGGAAAGAGCTTCTACAAGTGCAGGAAGGAGTCTGCTTGGACTTAACTGCACGCAGCTCTTCACCGTCAATGGAATTCTGAAGGGGCTCTGCCCCATCCCCCAGGCCTGTCTTCCAACTGCATTCATCTGGAAGGGAGAAGAGAGGGGTTTAATGAATTAGAGCAATTGCTTGGCACTGCTCTGACCTGAGACTGAAGGGAGCTTGGGGCTGTTTTTTCTTTTTAATGGGTGCTTGCCTATCTTTTAAATATTTGGAGTTTTTTGTTTGTTTGTTTGTTTGCCTTTCGGTCACTTGAAGGTCTAGTGTCGATGGGGTGGGGGGTGGGGGCTGGAAGGTGGGAGAGAAAAATACCACACAACAAACCCAAAAGGAGAATATAAATAAATATCATTTGGAATCTTGCATAATACCAGCCAATGGCAACAGCAGGTTTTTGACAGGCCTGCGAACTTCCCCAAAACAACATCCTGCCAGCCTGGCTGTGATTCAGGCATGAGTCAACGCAGCGAGATGGGCTTCTGCCAGCCTGCTTCCCCAGCCCAGAATGACTCCCCGCACAGGCCCGTAATCATCAGTCTATTAACATTTAGAACCCAGGCTGTTGTTATTAGCAGCACTCGTGCCCCTCAAGGTAATAACGCGAGGAAATCTTTGCTTCGAGCGCTAGGAATAAATCTACAGTGAAGAAAGAGAGATGCCTCTTCATCACAATATGATCTTTGATAAAAAAGGAGGCCGGTGCACAGTTTTTACAGCTGACACAATTAGTACAGACTGGAGGACAGCTCTGTCCCCACCCCCTGGAGTCTTGTTATAATGAGGCCCAAACCTGCTCTCACTTTTTGTAATCCAGTATGGGATGGAGCCTGCTGAACTGGGAGGAGATGTCGCAGGAATCAGCAGAGCCCCAAATGCTGTGGAAATAATGCCCTACTGTTATTAGAAGACTACCTGCCAGAGAAACTTTTCTCAAAGGCTGCCTTTCATTTGGAAATGAAGCCTGTGCTTCAAAGAGCAGTTTTCAGTGTACCCGTAGCAGCAATCACAAACTCCCTGCCCCCCGCCCCCACCTCCAAAACTGCCACCTTGCTGAATTAGGGACACTGGCCTCCTTGTAAAATGCCCACAGCGTCCTCTGAGCTGGTAAAGCACAGCACAGTGGTGATTCTGTTCTGAGACATTGATTCCGAGTAGAACTATAAAATATGAAATTTTCGCCCAGTAAATATGGAGCCAGGTGTGAGACATAATGGGGAGAAAACACTATTCTTTGTTAGTTCTCTCCTCCACCATTCTTTGTGCTGGAGCTAAGGAGCGATTTATAAAGCCAGAATTGGGAAGACTTTCTTTTTTCTTAAGAGTAAATTCTAAACTCCTTTTCTTTAACCTTTTGACCAGCTAATGGACTGTGCTACGTACAGTGCTTTTGTTAAAATATTCTTCCACTGCAGAAAACACCAAGTAACTTATGATATTGTCACATCCACTTGAGAATCTAGAAGGGATGATTTAGATTATACAAGTCCTGGCTTGGTGGTGTATAGCCTTCGATTTCTCATTGATGGTTTATACCTGAATTTTTTTTTTGTCCATCCACAGTAGAGGGATGAACCCCCAAACTAATTAGCTGGCAAATTTCTTTAAAGAGAATATTCAAGCCACCCTTAGAAAATTGCAGGCTTGGAAATGGGGAGTTTCAATAGAGAGAGGATATTTTGGAAATAGGATTTCTGCACATTCCTAATTTTTATTTTTTTTAACAGCTTCTCTTGGCTTACACCTTGAATGTCACTTGTCTTGAGGGATCCCTTGTCCCTTGAGGTAAAGAAGTGACACAGGTATTAAAAGCGTTCTTGGAAACGTGGCGCTCACAGAAGACAGAAGTGAAGCTGCAAGATTGTGCTGGGAGAGTTATGACGGCTGTCAGTGGGCTCTCCCTTCGGAAGCAACTTCCCTGCAAGTGGTGCCCACATCTCCTGTGCCAGCCAGCGTGTGGGTGGGGACGGGCTTTCTCACAAACGCTGGCCCTAGCTTTTTGTTTTTGAAAATTGAGCCTTTGCTGTTTACTCTAGTTTCAGACATGATATTTTTTAAAACCATACTTGGAATCTGCAGTATCTTTCCTCTCCTTATCAAAACTGTTACCTAATTTTGGCTATGGAAATCGATCTTGTTTATCAGCAGTTCGTCAGCCATTGATAATGGCAAAGAGCACACTGACGGTGGTGATGCCCGGCCAGCAAATGACGACCGTCGCGGGGTTGCTGCTGTAGGTGCATTTATGGACAATCCGACCCTCATCTCGGGCCGTGGGTCTCTGCAGCTGCCTCCTCTTCTCCTGCTCTCGATGGGCACAGATTTCTGCTTATCACCCGTTTCCACGCCGGCTTTGTGTGCCTCTTTGTAAGCCCGGCTCCGAGTAGTTTCCGCAGCACGCGTGGCATTGTCAGTGACTAGTGGTTAAGCTGCCTTGCCTGTTTCAGTCATTCTAGATCTCCTTTGTTTTGTTTCCTTTTTGATGGCCTAATTTCACACGCATTCTGACTGAGGGCTCTTTTCAAAATGAGCAGCCGATATGGGTGTGCTATTGTTCCATTTGGCTGCCAGATTATTATTTTTTAAATGTATTCACCTCATGGATTTATCATGTAAACTCCTATTGAAAACCATTGCCCCCGGGAAGGATTTGAGCATTTGGGTAATTTCCTGAAATTCTCAAGTGTATGTGTTTGTAGTTCCTTTTTTTTTTCTTTCCTTTAAATAGATGCAGCCATGTTCAAGAAATCCATAAACAATATTGATTGCACAAAAGCACAAAACTGCCAGTCTCAAAGCTCGTTCCTTGTCCCCTGCTGCAGACCCTCGTCTCTGAGAAGAAGCTGTCCCTTTCGCACAGAATGTAAAAGAAACACACTATTGACCACACAGATGAATTCCTGTTTGATTTTCATTGACAGGATCTAAGCTTCAGTGATGTTCCACCAATTTTCTTGGTGTTGGCATTGTGTCCATTTTCGACTAAGAGCTGGAAAATCATTCCACGTGTGAAACACGCGCTTCCTAACCCCACAGAAACACGCATGAAGGCAGTCACGCACATAGTATTCTGGGCCCCAAGCACGGACCGTGTTGCCTTTTACTTGATTTCATAATCTAATACAATTTAGGTCATTAGGAAGTGAAATTGTTTGGGAACTCGGTTTACTGTCTAAAATCTGTATTAAAATTTGTTTTTTCCTTTTAGAGATTTATCCTTTGAATACATAATTAAACTTAGTGACCTCTAGGATCTGTGAGGTCAGTCATCACCGAAAGAAACTCTCCTGGTTTAATGGAGCCTATTGTTGAACGCTTTTCACCGAGGTATCTGGTACCTCCTGATTTTTCCTTTTGAGCCTTTTATCTCCCAAATAGATGGATTCTGTTCCAAAAACCACCACCACGCAACAGTGCTATTCACATGTCTTTGGGGGTCAAGATTGTTACCCAAAGTTTCTTTTAAAAAACCACACTCGCTGTGGTCCTTCAGGAAGCTCTCCCTTATAACCCAATCGTGCATTCACATAAACACACATTCTCAAATAGCAACTGATTTCTAACCCAAGTCCAGCATTTGAAAGCAATTGAACGTTAATATGGACAGCAATAAAAATTCTGCAATTGGATTGTAGGATTGGAGATTTAATGCAGGGCCCACTGAATGCAGGACAGATGCCGGTGTTATGCTAGGCTGGTGGTTGAATCTTGGATCAAACACAACTTTGCAATGACTCATACATTTTACTAATTTATAAGTGCAGCCTTCCTTGAAATCCCAATGTAAAGACCAGCATCCTGATCCTTAAAGTGAATATAACCTTGAAGTTGATGAAAATGAGGGTATTGTTCATTGAATAGAGAATTTCTAAGTTTATCACCTTCCCCCTCCCACGTCTAGCTTTTTATTTTCTTTGAGTTTCACATGAGGGACTGTGTGAAGCCAAAAGCATAAATCTGACTTCTGGAGGTTTGTATAGTAATAAATAATGAAACCTTATCTATACAGCCAACAGAAAAGGTTAGACAGCAAATTAATTTAGAAACAGTATCTCAGACTACCCAACTGGACATGTGGGATTTTGCTCTGAGGCTGGGTAGGACAGTTGGGGAAGTATTTTCATCCCCTTTCCTCACCTCAGAAACTAATAGTCTTTAATCCCTGTGATCCAAGCCCTGAGACCCCCACACTCCACTCCTACCCACATTCTGTGGTCATGTCTTGCAGGACCCAAGCTGTCTGCTGCCAAAGGTGCCGAGCAGACCAAGTTTCCTTTTTTTTCTCCTTTTCTACCACTAATTTCTGATTTTCGACTCTTGTGTATGAAAATGACCTCACTATAAAGCTATATAGAAAAACTGGATAAAAAATTGTATTTTTGAAAAAAAAATACAAATACAGTATATAAGCTAGACCTTGAAATATATAAAAATCAAATTAAGCAAATAAACTTACTTAGAGCACAAATTTATAACCACAAATTGTAATCATTTGGCTCTTTTCAGGTGCAATGAGATAATTAAAAGAAATAAAACTTTAAGGAACCATTAACAATTTAATATGCTCAATTGGTGTGGATAATGGATTTTATTTAACAAGGTGAAAACGCCATATCTTAGTGGGGGCTGGGCAGCATCACTGATTTTCTCTGACAAAATAAATGGCGGTATGCAGGTCTTCGGCAGAGTGCACAGTGCATTGGTTGTAAAGGTGCATCTCAGCGGCCGCTCTGGGGTTCTCTGAAGAGCACATTCACTAATTAGCAAAAGAAGGGGACATGCTGGGCAGGAAGGAAGAGAACAGTGGGAAGAGCTGCTGCCCCAATTCCAACTCTCCTGCTCTTCAGGAAATAGGAAGCTGGCTGTGTGGGGTCCCAGAGGCCTTTGGAAGCCTCACCAGGGAGCCCTACCCTGCCCGAGCTCTGCTCAGCACTATAATGCAGAGCGACAGCAGCATTGCACACAGGGGGTCACATTTTATAGAGTTCTATGTCTTAGCATTTTACATATAATATGTATTAAATTATGTATGTATGTCTAGGTAAATGTCTCTATCATCTACTTTAATTTTATGCTACGTGGTGAAGTTAAGCATTGCTCTCCATCTTCTGATAAGGAATCTGACACCTGAGAGAAGTCACTAGCTGGTAAGGAGACATGTGCCGTGCTAGAAACCAAATCCCTTGACCAAGTCCAGGGCACTGCTCACTAACTCACAGCTGAGTTTATCAGAGCTGTTATTGTAGTTCCTGATTCTGGGCTCTGGGAGACATTGCTAGACTCAATCTACACACTCTAGCATGGTCCTTGCTGTGAATGCAGAGTGCCTGCGCTGAGTTCCACATCTTCTCAGCTCACCCCCTTCTGCCGGCCGCACACTGGTAGCTCCACCCCTCATCTGCACCGCACGTCTTTCACTTGGTGCTCTGGGGCTTTTCTGCCACACCAGCCAAGGAGCCAGCAGGTACCCATTGAGTCATTCTGACACACGCTCAAGAGGGTTAACACCCAAGGCAACCCCTGAACCACTGGCTAGACCACATGGATAAACATCCCCTTCTCCCATCTCTTGGGTGGATGATGCTGAGTCATGCTCTGCATGGCTCCTGAATTGTTTGCAGTGGGGTTATGTGTATGAGAAAAAAGGTCACATTCTAGTGACGAAATTCATGTATGTTAATGGTAGAGAAAAGAAACTAAAGAAACGTACAGAAAGTACTCAAAATTATAGCTCAATGATGTACTTTGGATTAGATGTCCCTCCTCTCTTTTACTCTTCCAAGTTATCCAGCTGGGCTGTAGTTAAAATGTCTTCTTTGGGACATGCCAAAGATCTTTATATTGATGATGCCACTTCTTGGGATTATTATAAGATACTTTCCCATTGTCCTCAGTAACTTTAAATTTAACATCTTCTCCACTTTCTTCAAAACTCCCATCCCCAACTTCTCTGTATATCACCCCCATCTTCTGTTTCATCGAATCTTACTGCTTCTCTGTTCACCCACGATAATAGACTTGGCCTCACATGTCACAGAGAAAATGTAAGTCCTTGTGTTCCTGCCAACGAATTGCCAATCCTACCTGCATCTACTCCATTTTCTTCGTCCTCTTACCAAAACGTTTATCTCTCCTCAGATGCTCTCAAACCCTCCTGTGCTCCCTCACCTTCCACTCACTCTTTAGCCATTTATAATCTTGTCTCAATCCTCATCATTCCCTAGAATGGGCTCCCTGAGCATTAACTAGGCTGACCAGACATACTGCTTTCAATGGAAAAGAAAACAACAAACAGTACTGTCCTGTTTCAAACAGTACGTCTGGTCAGCCTACTGACGCCATGAATTTAGCCCAGTGAGACTAGGCTGACCATATGCACCGTTGGAAATGGGAAAGAACCATTGCTTTCTGTCCCATTTAAAGCTGTATGTCTGGTCAGCCTAGTATTAACTGATGGTTCTTAATTGCTGAATCTAAAGGAGGCTTTTCAATTCTCTCTTCTAGATCTCACTGTAGCACTTGACTCTCCCCACGATCTCCTTCTTCTTGAACCACTTTGTCCCTTGGCTGCACATACTCCAGGTGTCTTTCTGCCCTCCTAGCCACTCCTTTTCAGTCTCCTTAGTTGGCACCCTCATCTTTTATCCGACTCTATATGAATTCTTCAGGCTTGGTCCTGACCTCAAGGGCAAAAGAATGCAAGAAGTCGAATTCGGAGTGAACCTTCATCCCATGTCTATTTCTTATCTGTGTTTTTAGCGTATTGACTTTATCCTTTTCTAGTGAGGACAGTCCCTCTATATTTTAGGGAACCTGAAAGCCCACAGCCCTAGAAACATAGTCTAACAGACCTAATTCCAGAATAAATAAACATTTTTCTCTCTTGAAGTAAAGTTTTTAAAATTTCAGAGATCTCTAATGGGTCTGACCTGGGCCATGTGCCTTCACCTCAGACTGGTTCTGTGACTGGAACAGAAGTCTAGCCATAGGAAACTAATACAGATTTTGGAACAGAAAAGTGGGTGCTGCAGAATCTCTATCAAAAGTTGATAAGTGGCTTTGGAACTGAATAGTGGGCAGAGACTACAATAATTTTGAGGTGCATGACAGCAAAAACCCTAGATTGCCTTGAATAAAATATTTATAAAGATATGAATGTTAAAGGCACTTCTGGTGAGGGCTCAACATTTTATTGGAAATTGTAGGAAAGAAGGTTTTTGTTATGTAGTGGCAGAAACTTAACTAAATTGTGTTCGACAGTTGTATGGAAAGCAGATCTTATCAGTGCTGAATTTAGCTAAGGAGATTTCCAAGCAATATGGGAACTAAATACCATCATAGGTATTCTTATAAGGATGAGGTATGGAAAGATTGATCTATCCCCAGAAGATGAGAAGGTAATGTGACAAGGCACAGAGATTAGAGTGATGCAGACACACAAGCCAAGGAATGCTGGCAACTGCCAGAAGCTGGAAGAGGCAAAGAATGGATTCTCCCCGAGACCCTCTGGATGGAGCATGACCCTGTTGACATCTTAATTTCTCCAGAACCCTTCAAGTAATGTCTAACCCTGTCCCTCTCCTCCCATTTCATTTCATTTCAATTTTAATTCATTTCCAGGACCTAACCCTTCAACCTCTGAAGCAGATTTCAAATGTGGTCACCTCTCTTCATTTTCGACTCCATCATTCTAATTCAAGCCATAACCATCTTTCATCTGGGCTTCTGCAGTAGCTTCCTAACTCTTTCCCCTTCCTCCATTTCATTTTTCATACCCTAGCAAGAACTGTTAAAAATGCAAAATGAATCATGTTGCTCTCTTACTTTAATCTCTTCAGTGGCTTTCAGTTGCATTTAAGGTAGAACCCTAATCAAAGTCTATGAGGTCATTAAGGATGTGTGCTGTCCGGAATGCCCTTCAGGAATGGAGGACTTACTCCCCCAACTGCTGGGAGTGTGGTAAGCTGCAAACCCCTTTGGTGATTGCTTCAACTGAAGAGAGCTTCTTTGCCCAAGGAGATGGCTCCCCTTTCTGGAGTGGCCTTCATTCAATTACTAGCTGATGATGGGAGAGGGTGATAAAAGCCTACCCTTCTCATCCCAACTTCTTCAAATCCAAGTTGGCCAGCTTTAAAGGAAGAACATCACAAGCTCAGCTGACACCTCTGTTGACACTGCATCACAGCTCAGCTTCTCCTTCTGTGTTATCATGCTTCCTTCTGCTCCCTTCCAGGATGTTGGTGGTCCCAAGAACACTCCCTAATAAACCTACCACACACTAATTTCCAGCTCAGAGTTGTTTCCTGGAAACCCAAGATGTGGTAATCTGTAAAGTATATGTTCAGAGGAGCTAATAACCCCACTGTCCTCTTTTCTGCTCAGATTACATCTAAAATGCTGTCAGACCTGCATTGTTATGTTAAGTCCCTGAGGTTATATTTTAAGAAGGACACTGAGAAAGTGGAGCATGACCAAGGAGGACAACTAGGAAGTTGAAGGACTAAAAACCATGCCACAGATCCAACTGTTAATAAATGGAGCTAGTTAGCCCAGACTAGTATTGACTCAGTAGAAACATGATCATTATCTTCACATTTTTGAAAAGCTGCCAAGGTGAAGAAAAACCTCACCTTATGTTGCTCCAGGGACTCTAGAATTAGAAGAAATGGATGAAAAGTTCCTAAAATACAAGTTTTAGACTCAATGTAAGGAAGAAGTTTCTAGTGGCAATGGAGTGACCTCCTTGTGAAATAGAATTCACTTGTTCTAGACTTATGTGACCACATCTTGAGGATGAAGTAACTAAGATATCTGAGCTTGGAGAAGGTATTGACCAGAGGACTAAGTTCTTCCTGACAATATTCTATGACCTTCTCCAGGATAGCATTTTATATATCTGAGTAGGTTGATAACTGTAATCTGACAAATGGATTCCATGGCCAAATAAATTTTGGGGAAAAGTTAAATAATGTTAGGCAAGTTGTTTTTACTGCAGGATTCTTTAGAGTTTTAGTATGTCAAAAATGCACTGTGAATGTCCATAGAGGCCACCCAGGATTCAGTATTACATAGAACTCTTTTTGACTCATGGCTGGTCCAAAGAACAGGGCTAGTGTTCATTAGACCCTACTTGAAGGAACTTTGCTTTAGAACATTATGCTTCTCTGAGTTGTTAGTGAGGAGAGGGTAATTCTTAACCCAGAATAGAGAAAATACAGATTACTGATTGCTAGTAATTAGGGTTCCTACATGTGTGAGTATTGGGCCAAAAGTTATAGATTTCTCCTTCTTTGGCAGAGATGGTATAATTTTTACACTTGTACCTTCAGCATACAATCATGCCTGCTAACCCCATCCCTGGAAGTATTAGGATGAATAATAGATAAAAAAGTAGAGCACTATCAATTTTGTTTACATTCTTTATTAAGTGCCACAGTGAATCTTTTTCAAGTTTACTAACTATTCATATTTTGAGATGTTCACAAGGTTCTGGATAAAGACCCCCTCAAATACATTTATAGATAGAACATACAGCCAGGAGACATATTGATTGTTATATTCAAAATTCAGATCTTCAAAAACAGGAAAACCCAGTAAAATTTGCCAACTGACAAGGCTCATTTCAGTCTTGTGTGCTATATAGACAGCATCATCAGTCCCAATTATCCAGCTGTCTAATCACTACCCATAATTAAATTTTCCATGTTTTCTCCCCTTTATTAAGCATTTCTGGTGACAACATTCCCACTGTAAGGATAAAGTGTAGCCAGACTGTTGCTCGTGCCTGTCTTAATGATTCTGTGAGTTCTTCTTGAAATGCCCATTCTAATTGGCTTGATGTTTTTCAGTGGCGTGTGAAGTGCTCAAAAAGGTCAGCCAGGAAGTGTCAGGCTGGTCATGTGACAATGAAGGGTACCCAGCAGCTCTCACTGTGTCCAGGCCACGGTGCTTTTTGACTGCCAGGTGAACAGTTGCCCTAATTTGTAGTTTTAAATAGATTGAGGCAGGAGAAGAAGATGGAGAGAATTGTAGAATTAACTCAAGTTTTTCAGAAATCTTTTCAGTGAGCATGACCAACAAAAATTTTGTGGAATAACTGCCACTTTAAATGAAACTGTGGTGAACACATTTTTAAGAATTCTGTTTGCTGTGGAGACTTTTTCCAAGGGTGAAAAAGAAGGTAGTAGTTCAAAATTGATAGGTAGCTAATGAAAGAGACCTAGGCTAATAAAATTAACACCTCAAAGTCCTTCTAAATTTTAAGAAGGCAAGCCAAATGATGGCAAATTTAATATTTAATTCATGTTGGAGTTAAGAAATCATCTCTAAGACAAATGAATGATGTAAGACTATTGTATTCGCAAATCGGTGTTACCCATTTTAAGTGTTACCACCTACTGGAGCTCCTTTTTTGGTCAACAATACACTCCCCCATCCTGGCCCCAAAATACATACACTAATAAACACACATACACATATAACACTGCAACCAGACACCAGAGATTGTGTTCCTATGGTAACTACAGCCCATTTTATTGCAGTCATTTTTACACAAAATCAGTTTTAGAAATACATTGTCATGAAAAGAGGTATCTGTTCACACTTGTCCAAGTTAAGCTTTCTATACCACATGTAGCAGCATGTCTTTGCTGTTGGCTGGGACTATATTATGGGTCAAAAATCATACCAATTTTATAGTTTGATTAATCATATTGCATTTTACATGAACAAAAGTCCTCAAACACAGACAGTCACAAACACAATTACCTTCAATCCCTCTGTGACTGACTGTGCCATCTGCAGGCTGAAGAAACACTCTGGGTGTGGTCGGAAAAGCCTCTGATGCCCTGGGAACTGTTGGGGACTCTCAGGGCAATCTGGCTTTTTAAGTATATCTGTTTACATTTCCTACTTCCCTGTGTTCCATAAGAGATTCTACTTCCTCCCCAAAGCAGTAGATGATGTCAGGGATCCAATAAGTCTGTTGGAAATGTTATTGGGTGTGTTCCTGTATTCAGTGGAAGAGCTGTGGAGTTGAGGTCAATCCTGACCCTGCTATTGATTCTCTGTGTGAGCAGGGGGAGTGTCTTAACCTCCTTGAGTCTCAATTTCTTTATCTATAAAATAAGTGTTTGGGCTAGGTAACCTTAAAGTCTGATTTGGCTTACATTTTTTTGTGATATTGTGTTTAATGGAATCAAGAAACTTAAATGAGTGTGACCGCCTCCCTGGATGGGATCAGAAAAGAGAGTGGAGAACAAAATGATCTCCAACCCTAAAAAAACAAAGTGAAGTTCAAAATATATAAATATATCTGTATATAACTTGTTATTTTTCAAAGAAAATGGAACCCCAGTCAAATGAGATAAAACTAAGAGCTTTTGTTTGATGTTGAGGACCTTGTGACCGCATGAACGTTTGTTGTGGTTCTACCCCCATGACTTGGATCCCTGGTGGAAATAACACGCGGTGAGTTTGCAGCAGGAAAACAGCAGGGCAGAAAGAGCTCGATGGGGCCAGAAATGCCAATGGAGAGTCCCAGTAACAAGTCAGAGTTCTCTCTCACCCAATTGGGGAAACAGCAGGAAATGGGAAGAAAAGCTTTCTCTTTAGGTTGTGTGCCACTGTCTTTAATGGCTCTGCAAATGGCCTTAGCTGTTGGGAAATTCCTCTCTCTTCAAAAGCACCACATTACTATTCCTCCCCAGAGGCTGCAGTGTTTCCTGACATAGTAAGAGTTAGGGACATTTTCTTCATGGTCTCAGGCTGTCACCACCTCTTGCTGCATGGCATTGGCAGAGCAGCGTTGCAATATCTCAGCTGCTGCTTCAGTATTTGCTGTATAGTGACAGAGGCCGTATTTTCACAACCAAAAATTCAGGAAAACGTGGTGTGACAAGTATCAACGTACTCATGAGGAGAGTTAAGGCAGAATATTAGAAATTAAGGCTGTCCTGGAGTGCCCCTGCTATACCAGATCAGTTTGGCAGCTTTCGGTTCTTCGTTCAGTGAAAGGAGAGGACCAGTGTGTCTTCCAGTTAAATGATCTGATTTCTTCGTATTCACCTAGATTTTTAGACCACCACACCTTGAGTCTTTTCCTTGCTTTCCAGATGTACAAGTATATGGAAGGATGATTTGGGATCAAGTCTGGAACCAAAGGATTCCCAAGGCTTTCAGTTCCAAGAGAAAGCTCAGACTTTCAAGAAATACAGGATCATTTCTCTTTAAGTTTTGCAGTGCCTGCCACCATGCTTTCCTGCTTGCAGCCCTGCATACCTTTAGGGTGGAACCTCCATGAGGGCAGGGAGTGTTGTCTGTTTTATTCACAGCTGCGTTCATAGCATCTGGAATTACCCTTGGTGCATAGAAGGTGCTCAATAAATATTTGTGGAATGAGTGAATGATATTATTTGATCAAAGACTGAACTAGAGAAAATTTTTTTCGTATCATAGATTTGTGGCAATATTAGAAATAAGGACATTCTAACAAGAGAAATCTGGGATAGGAAGAGTGTTATAACAACTCCTTTACTTTCTCATTTGATTTTAGTTTTAGATGAATCTCTCTTTATATGTTTATCAGTATTGAGTTGTATTTCCTCCAGGATGACAGACGTCTCAGATGCAACTTGTTTATTTCTTTGACCTAAACAGCAGTACATAGAAGATGCAAGAGTCCTCGAGGTGCAATGTCAGATGTAGTTGGCATGTGAAACTTGTTTCGATCCCATCTTTAGTCACTGTTTCCTTGTTTGGGGCTTTGTATAAGAAATGTCTATATAATTCTATATAAAAAAATAGAATAAAATTGCCACTTCTTCCTTGAAGTCATTTCTGTCTCATTTTATTTTCTATTTAAAAAATCTAATTCAGCTTCAGGAAATAATAACAGGGTTCCATTTGTTTCAAATCACCCCAAACCCCAATGTTATTTCAGCAGTTATTCTGAGAAAATTCTTACTATTTCAGAATAACAATTTTATGTTTTTCTAAATAAAAAAAAAGTAAAACTGCTATAAAACTAATCTATTTGGAATTTCTAATATTTTCGACAAGGAACTGAGCCAAAGTTTATTTTTGCCATACTTTGGAAGAGAGGATTTGTTAAGCCACTTTCTATGGTAAAAATTTAAATTATGTAGAAGAACAGTTTCTAAGCAACCTGGGAATACATTAACATAAATAAATATGCAAATAACATACTCTTTTTTTTTTTTTTAAATACATTAAAACAGCTTCCCACGGAACTCCACTAGGCAATATTATTTATCTCATTTAAATTACTATAAGATTGCCTTACATGTGTATAGGGCTTTGCTGTACAATTTATTGAACAGCTGCCTGTAATATATTTAATTCACAGCAACCCTGTGAGCTACACATCACACCCATTTTACAGATTAGAAAAGAGTGGCTCAGGGGGGTTGATAGACTGGCTTAAGGACACAGGACTAGTAAGTGGCAAAGCTGGGACTTAATTAAATGTAGGTCTTCAGATGCGTGATTCAAAGCTCATGTCACTGAAACACAGGTGTCTGTAATGGTTTTAATATGTTCTGTAATTTAGACTTTTCATTAATCCTGACAGGTCAATTAGCCCAAGTTAATGTGTTTTCCCCAAGTCGGGATGGAGTCAAAGAGAGCTTTGGAAAAAGATAGGCAGGATAAAAGCAACAGTTTCCACGATCATTAACCAGTGATGATAACGAATACTTCTCATATCCAGAGGGGTTTCAGAATGTTCCCATCTACTATATATTTATAACTGAACCCTAAGTTTAGACGAAAACTCACAGAGCATCAGCCACTTCATCCTGAGAGAGAACATGGGTATCTTGTCTTGTGACTGGAGGTGAAAGGTGAGCATGGAAGGGAATGCAACTCTGTTTATTTGTTATTCCCCTTAACAGATGGGGGAGGTGCAAAGGATGAGGAATTACTTTAGCTTCATATTATTCTACAGTAACTGTAGAAACCACTAGAGCAGTGCTTTCGAAGTCAGAAAGAAAATTATTTTCAAAATAGAATTCTATACCAGCAAAACTATCCATCAAAGGAAGGGGTGGAATAAAAAGATTTTCAGACATGAAAAAATTTTGCTCTCACATTTTCTCAAGAGGCTACTGGAGGGTGTGCTGTATTTAAAGGAGACAATACATCAAGAGAGGGGAATAATGCAACAGAAACAAAGTATACAAAGATGAGAGGCAAAAAGAATCCCCAAGATACAGGTGAAGGGAATCCCGGGTAGAGAGAGCAACTAACCTAAATTGGAGACTTCCGAACATCTGTGGCCAAGAACAGTGTAGGGGTCTATATACATAGCCATCTTTTCCAGGTACACATAATAAAACATCAGTGTGTTGATGAGATCTATGACTAGATAATAAAGTACATTTCTAATATAAAAGTTTACACCAGAACTTGGTGCCCGCCTTGTAATCTCTATTGATTGTAAGGCAGAAGAAAACATAAATCACCTGAGTAACAGGACTGTCTGTGTGCGTACGTGTTTGTATAGCCAGTAAGTGCTTGCTCTTGGGAAAAGCAACTGGGTGGCCATGGGGCATAGGAGAGAGACTTTTCACTGTATACTGTGTATCTTTTTTATCTTTCTGAGTTGCTCATTATATGTGAAAAAATAACATAAAATCTTCCCCCTTTCTCAAAACTCCCAAGTTCCACAAACATACAGGTAAGTGCTCAATTTGATTGGTCATGAGTGGATATGAGACCACTGAAAGAAATGATGCTCATTGCCCTGTGTGTTTTCTTTTCCTCTAGCTAGCTCAGAAGCCATCCGGAGTGCTAGCTCAACAGTATGAATTTAACGTGTCTTTCTAAATTGTCTCCTGAAAGGTGATTCTCATTTACCCAACCACTAGCAAAGGATTGAGAAATCCATTCTCTTGTACTCCCTAGAGTTACCTTTTTATTTCTTTTATGTTATTACATTATTCGAAGATGAAATTACTGAGCAATAATCCTTAGAAAGGTGTTTTCATTCAGTGTTTTGGTATTTATCCGATCACAGATTGGATTTTTCACAACATGGTGGCCTACCGGCATCTCTGCATGAAACCCTTGTTCATGGCCAGGCTCCACATGCTCTTTCTGTGCACCATAGAGTTTTGTTGTCCCAGAACCAATGGAATACTAATTGTCCCCAGGTAGTATTCATAATGAGAAACTGAATTACTCTGAATGACAGGCAAAATCAACTGGGCCACTGAAGGCAGACTCATAAGCGTAGCATGAATTTCTCATCCACTCTTGGATTGCTTAAAACATTCGCTGGTGCTCAGAGATTTCTGCTGGTGCCTTTGCAGCAGCAAAAATCCAGCAGTGTCTGAGCAGTGGTTCAGTCCCGGGAGCAGCTGGATGCCATTGTCAAAGCTCTCAGGGAGTGATGTAGTGGAGACCACGTGGGTCTCAGAATCAGACCTACCTGCTTTATACTTCAGCTCCACCTCTAAGTAGCCAAGTAACCTTGGGAACCTGCTGTCTCTGAACCTCAGTTTTCTCATCTCTAAAATGGTCCCGATAGTAGTTATTTTATAGGGTAGTGGGCAGGATTAAATGAAATAGAAGACATGCATGCAAAGCACCTGGCTTAAGGGAACCATTTAGTTCACATTTAAAGGAACTGAGTTAACCATATTAGCTAAATTAATTTTTTAACCCACTTGGAATAGTGCTTGGCTCATAATAAACCTTCAGTGAATGCTGGTAACAATTCTTACCCATTTTTGATACTGCAGTGGATACTTTTTACTTAATTGAAGGTATTCTTTGATGAATTAATCAGGTAACATCTATACAGAATTTCTTTTATATGCCCAGATTGTGAGGAAGCCAAAAAAGTGCAGTGCCTTCCTCTGGCAATGCACAGACTAGTTGAAGAGCTGAGACATAGACATAAAAGACACGATCCCACAACGGAAAACACGTAGTCTGAGGCGGTGAGGGAGCAGACAAATCACAGAAGCTAGGGAAGCTCAAAAGAAGAGAGAGGTGGGGTGGGGGGAGGAGCCAAGGAGGAGTCAGAGCCAGGGGGAGGAGGGAGGGGAGGGGAGGAGTCGGGGATTGACTTGTGTCCCCCGCTGAGAGTCATATATTGAAGCCTTCATCCCCCAAGTGGCTGTATTTGAAGTTGGGGCCTGTGAGGAGGTGATAAAGGTAAAATAAGGTTTTAATAGTGGGGCTTTAACCTCAGAATGCTAATGACCTTCTGAGACAGGAGACACCAGGGCGCCCCCCCACCCCACCTCCCTCCCTCTCTCTCTCCCCCTCTCTCTGCTGTGTGAATTCACACCAAGAACGCGGTTGTCCACAAACCGGAAAGGGAGTTCTCATTAGAAACCAACTTATTGGCCCTTGAGCTCTGATTTGTAGCTTCCAGAACTGGAAAAAATAAATGTATGCTGTTCAAGCCACCCAGTCTATGGTATTTTGTTACGACAGCCTGAGGGGCGGGAGGGAGGCGGGGCGGAGAGAGAGCGAGAGTGAGAGAGAGAGAGACAGAGAGAGAGAGAGAGAGAGAGAGAGAGCGTTTTGGCCAGACCAGAGCAGGGAATTTGCACTGCCCTCTGAAAGACCTTGAAGTGAAGAGCAGAAACGTACAAAAAGGATGGCTCTATCCCCCATGAAGGACAGCAGGAAGACATGTTCTGGAGTCTTGAGTGAACAGTTAGAGAAGTGAACTTGGCCACATAATTTAGTACCAGCTGAAGGACTTCGAACTCCTTCAATAGCAAGAAGACACAGAGGGTAGCAATATTTCTGGCAAAATAAAATTCAGCATAGGATGTTTCTCCTAGACCAGCTGGCTGTCCTTTAGGAGTTTTTCCAGAAAGTTTAATAAGTCATTCCCTGTGAATCTTCACAGATAATGAGAATCAGGCTAGCTGAGAACAAATGAGATAAGGTATTGTAGACATGACCCTGACCAGTGAACTCTGAATTACACTGAAATTACTAAGTGCATAATTATAATCTGCTCACACAATGCTCATTTGGTAGAGCCTGCCAATGTGGCAAAAGTTCCTGTGTTCAACGGCATTTCAAAGAATTTTAAAATGTAACAAGAAAACTTGGAGATTGTCAAATACCACCCAATAGAAGGCTTCCCTTTACAATTTACAAGAGAAATTACCATTAATTTAGCCCCTACCTAGACACGTCTTTAATGCTGTTTGAAAAACCGCTTTCTATCTTCTCAGATTTGGGAATTTAAAAAATTCTTTAGCAGCAATTAGTGTACTGTCTAATATTTATTGAGTGCCAGTTACTATATGCCAGTCACAATGCTGAGTGCTTTGCTTGCTTTATCACATTTAAATTCCTGATCCTCCCTTGTTAGCAAGTTTCTCTTTTTAGCCTCATCTTACAAATGTGGCAAATGAGGCATAGAGAGGTTCAGTAACTTGCCCAAGTTCACACAGCTAGGTAGAGGCAAAATTTGGACCCAGGTGGTCCACCCTCACAGCTTGAGCTCTAAATCAGATTTCATCTTACATTGATCTACGTCAGTGGTGTTCAGTCCTTTCTCCACTGACTCCACTGAGGGATGTGTCATCACTTGTAAATAACAATGGATCCTGAAAGTAGAGACTCTCCATGAGGCCTGTGTGAATGTAAGGATGTACTTCGGAAAAGCCATCCTCATTCTCAGGGTGTTCTTCTACGTCCCTTTCTCCTTTGGGATATGTGTCCACCCCTCCCCTGCAATGATTATCACCAATCTAACTAGATACATGAAGGCAAAGTTCAGTTGTTTAAACATTAACCAATATGGCTAAAATATGCAATTATTTTTCAGATGAAGAAGAACTCTGTGAAAACAAAGCTTTGTATATGACTAGTATGGCTTCTATAAAATAACCTGTAACCTTTATATTTTAGGGTATGAAATCAATAGCAACATTGCTTTTTATTTCATCTTGCTTTTACAAGCACAAGTCTGTGTTTTTGGAAATTACAGTCACATGAGATCCATTCCTTCATTTTCAAGAAGGAATCCAACCATTATAAAAAAGAATTACAAAATCCAGCCATTGCTAAAGATACCATCCTGTCTCTTTCTCTTAAACTGCAACAATTATTCATTCATGTTACATCAGGGGTTTCTTCAGCTACAGTTTTAAAGACCATTCGCTCTTGTTAGTCACAACCTTGTGGAGAATAAAGAACAGATGGACAACATGCATTTAGCAGCTTTAAACACATTGTTAAGATTGTCATCAGGACAGTCCATGGCTTTCTCTTGTCCAGACTCAAAACCTAATCCCTTCAGAGTTTCCTTGTGAGTCAAAGAATTTAGTCGGAGCTCTGTGGGACATATAGGCATGCAGTCCTGGTAGGACCAGTTAACCTCCATCTGCTCTGCACTCCTGACCTTCACCTCTGCCCCATCAGTCAGCTAATAAAAACATGACATAGGCCAAAAGGAAGACCCCAAATAACCAACACCACTCTGGAAACAGAACAAAGCTCAAAGTCTCCCCAGGGAAGGACAATAGAATCAACTTCATGGATGAATGGCGCCCTGCCTTACCCCTTGGAACTTTGCTGCAGGTATTCTGTATGTCTTAATTTATAGAGCTACAGATGTAAAACACTATTTTCTAGGTTTAATTTTGAAGATTAGCTATGTTTTTATTAACTTTAGTTTGATAAATTCAATTTTATTAACTTTAGTTTTTATTAAATATGGCACATGGTAAAGCATCACATACATTGCATTACTTAGTAAACGATAGTAATGACGGTGACTAAGATATAATATAATTGTAAGGCTGTGTCCCATATTCCACATTTTTAATTTTGCATCTGACTGTCATTCTAAAAAAAAAAAAAAAACAAATCATGGTAACTGTTGATTAACTATTAATTCTATATTTTTCCTTTACATATCTCGTATTGTACATTCCATCTGATATTACTGTGTGTGAGGAGGCTTGTATTACTCTTATTAACGATATGTGCATTGGCTTCTAATTCTTCCACATCATGAAGTTCAATTTAATACTTTGAATGGCAAGGCACCTATTGGTGGGTTTAATGAGCATAAACTTTCAATGACATAGAAGCCACTTAGGAATAGAATGCTCTCGTAGATGCTCTTGCTTCTCTACGAGTTACTTTGGTGTCCTCAAGCAGATAGGTTATTTAATAAGTTCTGGTACCACCTGCTTATTGTTCCATCATATTTCAGTTACACTTGCTATGTTGCTTGTTAAGCCAAAGACAAGCAGGGTTGGTTTTTATCATTTGATTTTATCATTTTCACAGTTATTCAGCTTCAAAAACCTTTTTGTTTGTTTGTCTGTGTTAACTAAGTCTGGCTTTTTTGGTGCATTTTTATGATTCCAAAATTCCACCTTCCATCCCCAACCAACATGAAGTAATATCTCATACCCTCGGTGGAAAGACGTTCCATTAGATTGTTTCTGTGGGCGTATGTGAAAGAGAATCCGTTTCTCATAGAATTACTTCATATGATGAAATGCTAAGCCTTTCTATGGAGTAAAAGGACAGCATTGTTACAGAATAAACCTGCCAGTTATAAACAAATATGGAAAACTTAAAGACTTTGAGACCTGTAGCCTTTCTTTCAAGATGTCAGAGCACATGTATGATGTTTGAACTCCTAACCGAAACCCTTAATAAAGGGAAAGAATCTAAGTCAACCAACAGTCACAGTAAGCATTGAAAAGCATTCTTAAATCACAGCAGATTCTTAAATCATAGCTAGGATATGTTACATAATGTTGTTTTCTTTAAAATAAATAATGTGAAAACTGGTACACATTTTAAACAATAATACTTTTGTCTTCTGAAAAAGGAAGAGCATTGCCCTAAAGTTCTAAAAAGGTGTGGAACTACTCACATGAGAAATCTTTTCACAAATGAGGGGTCCTTATTTTCTCAGGCTTAGAATCTATTCATCTTTTGTTTTCCTTTCCTCCTCTCCAGTATACATATTAAAGCAAAGCTACAAATAAAACAAATTTCAAACAATGAAATATTTTACAGACATAAATTTTTGGAACTAATATTGATATAAAATATATTTTAAAATATTAATTTTTAAAATAACTTAAAAGTACTCAAAAGTCTCTTTCATCTTAACATTAGTGTTAGTATCACTGATATTTTCTAGTCCATATCGTACGGGTTTATAGCTTTTAGATCCAGAAGTTTTTTTGCATTTGTAGAATTATGTTTCTGAAGAGTTTTTCAGTTGACAAAACTTCTGCTGACAAAATCGTAGTTCTATGGGAGACTATTAGGGATTAGGAGAAATCAATTAAATTACCACTAAACATAGATTCTTAAGAATTACACTAAATAAAATTTCTAGAAGGCTTGTGGCATAACAAATTACTTGAAAAAATAGTGATTTAAAACAATAAACATTTATTCTCTCACCATGTCTGTGGGTCATGAATTCAGGAGTAGCTTAGCTGGGTGAGTCCACCTCAAGGTCTTTCATGCAGTCACAATAAAGATGTCATCTGGGGCTGCAATCATCTCAAATTTTTGTGGGGTCTAGAGATTTGCTTTTAAGCTCACTCATGTGGCTGTTGGCAGGAGGCCTCAATTGTTTCTCACATGAGCTGCATGAGTGTCCTCACAAAATGGTAGTATTGTTCCCCAGAGAAAATGATCTGAGGAAGAGCAAGAAGGAAGCCACACGCCTTTTATGTCCTAACCCTGGAAATCACATACCTACACTTGCACCTCTTTCTATGTATTAGATGTGAGTTACGAAGTACAGACTACATTTAAAGGTAGGGCAATTATGCTCCACCTTTTGAAGAAAAAAATATCAAATAGTATGTGGATATTTTAAAAAACCATCATGGTTTCCAATACAAACCAGATTTGCTGCCTTTAAGAACATGATCTGGTGGGGGTTCACCACCTAATTTACCACATTTATTTAGAAATACTTGTGAGCATTACTATACTCTAAGGCAGAGTATCCCCCAAGTTATAAGCCAAGGAAACTATATCTCTTTAGAAATTTTAAAAGCAATTATCCCACTACTAGCTTAACATTTAATGTCCTTTGTACTTGCATTTTCCTATGTTTATTCTTTATAAACTTTAGTAAAATTCTTGTGTAACTGCCAGAAATTTAACTACATTACTGATACTCCAGAGTGTATATTTGGGAGGGAGGAGTGTGTGTCCTGCTGCCAACTACCCTCTCATGCAGATGGCGGGGCGGAAGAGACCTCTTTCCCTGTCCTACTTCCTAGGTGTGCCAGTGTGGTCGAGAAGGAGCTGAATGTTGTTGCCGTATTATTTTATTTATGGCAACCGAAGTTATTCAATTGTTTAAGGAGAATGAATTAAAATTTTGCTACAGAAATGTACAATCACATTATCCCAATACTATGGCTGGCTAAATTACAGTTGAAAGATTGTGTTTTTATTTTTTTATCTAACATTATTTTGTAAAAAATTTTTTATGTATCTTCAGCCTCACGTTTATCAGTTTAATGGCTCCATAATGGTCCCCTAAAATGATATACCATAGATTATATAACCATTCCCTAATCATTAGCTATTTGTATTTCTGATTTTCCCCTCTACTTTCATAAATAATGTTGTTATAAACATCTCTGTACAAATAGCTTTGTTTTTCCATCATTTCAACCTTTTCCCTATGGCTAAGTTCCCTAAACTGAATTATTTAGTCCAAAGATATGCACTGTATTCTTTTTTAAAAAAATGTTTTAATGGAAAATTTTAAACATATACAAAAGTGGAAAGAATACTATCATGAACTTGATGTACCTATCCTCCCTGCTTCAACAATTTCAACTCATGGCCATTCTTATTCATTTATACACCCACCCACCTTGTCCCACCACATTCTCCAATCTGGATTATTTTGAAGCAAATCCTAGATAGTTATCATTTTAGTTACATTCATTTTTTCAGCTACATACTGATTGTATTATTGTCCTCTAGAAATTCAAATGAATTTTCATTCGTAAAATCCAAATATGACATGACACCCAAAGACTGAAAGATTCTATTAAGAAGATGAAAAGATAAAATTACATACTAGGGGAAAATGCTTGCAAATTACATATATGACAAAGGATATAGAGCTATATTATATATAATAAAGAAGTCTCAAAACTCATCAGTTTAAAAGAACTCTAACAATACAGTTAGAAAATGAGCAGAAGACATAAAGTGACATTTTATGAAGAGGATATACAAATGGCAAGCAAATAAGCACATGAAGATGTGTTCAATATCACTAGACATCAAGGCAATGCAAATTAAGGTTATGATTATCTATCAACAGATGTATTAGAATAACTAAAATTGAAAAAAAATATTGACAATAGCAAATGCATTTGAGGATGTGGAGAAACTGGATTTCTCACACGCTGCTGTTGGGAATCTAAAATGATATATAGCCATTCTGAAAAATACTTTCCCAGTTTAAGGGAACTAAATATATACTCATGTGGCCCAGCAATCACACCCCTGGGCATTTATCTCAGAGAAATAAAAACTTAAGTCCACACAAAATTCTGGGCATGAATGTTCATAGAAGCTTTGTTTGTAAAAGCTAAAAGACTAAAAATAACCCAAATATCCTCAACTGGGTGAATGGTTAAATGTACTCAACTGGGTGAATGGGTAAATATCCATACCATGAAATACCACTCAGTAGTAAAAAGGAATAAACTATTATTACTTGCCACAATGTAGATGTATCTTAAGGCCATTATGCTGAGTGAAAAAAGAAGCCAATCTCGAAAGATCACATACTGTATAATTCCATTTATATAACATTTTAAATAATGAGAAGGGTAGCATGAGAGAATCTTTTGCAATGATGGAATAGTTTTGCATCTTGAGTATCATGGTGGCTACATTTCACTTTATAGGCGTACGTCTTGAAGTATGCTTTGGAATCAGAAGATGGACCATGACAATGGCAATGGGTTGCAAACCTTCTCCAGATCATAAAATGCAAGAGTTTATGCCAGACTAAATATGGGATTAGCACCCTTCCTGCAGTGAACTAAATTCAGAGGGATATTTCAGGGTCTTATTCCAAGGAGAAGACTGTGTACTTGGACATTCATCCATTTTTTAAATCTTTTATTCAATAAATATTAGTCAAGTGCATTTTAGTGCATTTAATTATAGTTTAAGTAACATTCCCTCACGTGTAAAATGGGAAAGTAGCACATCTAATAGAGTTGTCAGAATTAAATAAGAGTGTGTGCAGAGGGCTTGGAAAAATACCTTTGAAAAGCTCTTCGAAAATTTTAGCAGTGACTATTATGTTCTTACAATGTCCTTGACACTGTACTGGGTGCTGGGGATTCAAAAATGAATTTGATGTTAGTCCTTTCCTCAGGAAACTCACTGCTCAGTAGAAGGAGATCTGAGTCTTAAAGGATGAGTAGGCCTTCTGCAGGCAGGGCTGCAGCGGGATGGGTAGGGGGTTTACATTCCAGGCAGAGGGGCCTGTAGTAGCAAGAACAGGGTTAGAGTCATGGAAAACCTGATGTGGAGGAACTGCTTGTTTATCAGTATGGCTGAAGACAAGTGCTTGCTGTTGAGAGGGAGAAAATGAGTCCAGAGATAGACAAATTCATGAAAGACTGTCCTGTCAGCAATGAAAAACCACTGAAGTGCTTTCAACAGGAGGGTATTGTAAACAGATGAGTGCTTCAGAAAACTCATGAGTGAAAGCATGAGAGATAGATTGAAGTGGAGCAGAGAGAAGGGTATGAAACTGGCAGTGGGAAGAACAGTCAGGAGATTATTGCAACAGAGCAGGCAAGAAATTAAAAAGGCTTGAACTAAGAGCAGTGACTTTGGGCTCGGAGAAGATGATGGATTCAAGAGACATTAAGAGGAGAGGATAGAAAAGAAGTTGGGGTCAATGGGTGGGGGGTGGTAGTGAAAGTAAAGATTGGGTACCAATATTTCTGACTTAAGTGCCTCAGAGTATGTTCAGCAGTGTGGGGAATGGAGGAGGAGTATGTTGAAACATGGATAACAAATTCTACTTAGAACACAAGAAATTTGAGCGCTGCTAGTGAGAAAATCCTGGTGAAAATATTCAGTATGGATTGAATATATGACTTTTGAATGTAAGGAAGAGGTGAGGCTAGAAATACAGATCTGGAGGAAACCACCAGTAAGATTCTTCAGAAAGGTCATGTAAGCAGAGAAGAGTGCTAAGGACCAAATATTGGAGAACTCAACATATAAATGAGGCAGAGATGCCTGAACAAACAGGGCTAATAAAAATAATCCAGGAGATAGAGGCTGAAGCAAGAAAGAGTGCAGTCAACAAAAGCCAAAGGAAGTCTAGAATCTCAAGAAAGTCATCAGCATCAAATACCGTAAACATTACATGAAACCTAAAAAAACCTTACTGGATCTGAAGTGTAGGGGGTTGTTGCTGTTGTTATTTCAATCTTCACTGGGATAGTTTTAGAGAGAGCCAAACCCTACTAGGTTTCCTGGAATATGTGCTCACATGTATGTGTACATGTGTGTTAGTGTGTATGCTTATGTACATATGTATATTTCCTCTCAACTACGTTGCTGCCTTTTTAAGACAGCCTGAATATTTCTTACTGCCTGTGTCCCTTCTTCTCCTGTTCTACAGGCTTCTCATATGTTTATGCCTGATTTGATAGTCTAAGTAGTCATATATTCAGTTACAACTTTTAGGAGATTAAAAGTCAAAATTGGCAGTATCTCCCAAAGTTTCAGCTGTAATAAATATGGACAAAAGTACTACCCTCAGTGTCCTTCTTCCCAAAGAAAATGACTTTTAGCAAAGAGGAAAGGGCCACTCTTTGTGATTTCAGTCACACCTCTTCAGAAAATAACCTGAAAGGACCCATTCTTAATAGAAAGATCTAGCAGACCTGCCAAGTATTCCTTAAATCAGTTCAATAGAAGCTATGCCTTACTTCTCATCACAGGGTGAGTTTTGTTTTGTTTTGTTTTTTAAAGTTTTAAGAAATTCTGAAGTGATGATTATTATGAAAGTTTTTCCACAGTCAGAGCAGAATCTCAGCACTGCAGGCTTCTATGCTCCAATTTAACCCATGCAAACTCAAAAATATGAACAGAAAATCCGTATTTGAATTTTTAACTTTTGATTTTTAAATAATTATAGATTCACTGGAAACTGCAAAGACAGAACAGAGAGGGTCCCATGTGCCTTTCATCTAGTTTTCCTCAGGGTTTACAACTTAACATAACTATAGTTCAATTGCCATACAAAGGACTCTGATCTTGTTATCTGGTTAGCAGGTTAGTGATTTACTTTCTGAGGTGGGTAGTTATGATTGCTGAATTCTAAAGCAAAAGCCAGAGATAAATTCATAGATCCTACATAAAAAACAACTTGCTTCCCGTCTGATACAGTCCTTTCATAAGTAATTCTTTAGGGGACTGCATTGTTTTTAAATGAACTCTATCTAGTCCAATACTCAGCACACGTTTTAATTCTAGAAGAACTTTAGAGAGTGCAAAGACATGAGTTTAGAATCAGAAACCCAAGTTTTGAATCATGTCTGCCACGTACTAAGCTGATTTTAGATGAATTCTGTAATTCCTCAGCTTCAGATTTTTGTTTGTTTGTTTTAGCAGGTCATCAAAGTCTTTATCAAGAGCCCATAATTATCTAGCCCAATGTCGGGCAGTGTATAGATGGGGAGTTATGTTTGCAGAAAGGTGGTTGCAGACGTTTATCTTGTAATGTCTGCCAGAACATAGATGGCATTGGACATCCAAGATTTTGGAGTGTTTTTCTTTCATACACAGCAAGGACTAAAAATGATTATTTCCTAGTAAAGGAAATAGTCATTTTAAAATTCTACCCCAAATTAAATCTTAGCTTGAAAAATATTAAGTATTTAAGTAAAAACTACTCGAAAAATACTTAAAAACAATAGTTAAAACGTATGTGTGTGAACATGGATATATGTGCCTGAAAAGCTTGAAAATTAGTTAGTATAATAAATTTTGAAGTTATGTATTTTTAACATTTTGAACTCCATTTGGCTGGTAGTTGTGAAAATACATTATAAGTGATTCTCAAGACAAAAGGCAAAATATAATATTGATTTTGTATATATTTGCATAGGGTTTTCTAAATGAGAAACAAGGAACTGTTAAAAAATGGAGAATTGACACAACAATTTGAGGAACACTGCTGAGAGTTTATGCCCTCTTTCAAACATTACTCTTCTTTGTGATGCCAGTGCCATTGTTTAGCGATCCTACAAGTCCTCTGTCTAGAATATATCAGCTGTAGTTGTTTTGTTAGCTTGTTTCCTGATAATGTTAGTTGCATTTTTCTTTGCTTTATCTTCTGTCTCTCACTTAGAGAAAACAGAGTGCTCTTCTCAATCACGTATCTTCACTGTCTTTCTATAAGAAAATAATTTTTTGAATCCTGGGGAATTTTCCAATATTAATAACTGTTAATTAGTTTTAAATATCTCATGCCTCAAAGGAGATCCTGAAGTTTACTTCTGTAAACTGAAAGTTAAGGTCAGTATATAACTTGATTACTTACTGCTTTCAATCACAGCAAGGAAATGATGAGTTTATGCCTTTTCTTCAATACAGCATTGATGTCTTTGTCTCCTCTTCTCAACACACACACACACACACACACACACACACACACACACACACACTTTCCATACCCAAGAAAGTGGAATTAAATTAAAATGAAAGCCCCATCCTCTGGTGCTACACATCCAACTCATTTTTCCTTTATTTATTTCAATGAATCAGCTAAAAATGTTTTCATATTATTCCTGTGCCTGGGTTTCACGTATAGAGAAGTAGGTGTTAATTGCACAGTTCTTTTTTAAAAGATGCTTTTAGTGTTATTATCTACATTGCCTACATCATATTGTGGAGTATAAATCTAAAACTACCACACTTTGACTTCCTTAAACTGCTTGTTAAATTGGTATATTAGTTCTTATCACAATAATACTCCTGTATCACATAAAAACATATTTTATAAAATGCTCTAATAATGAAGGCATGATAGTAGGAATATAATTATTTTAACCTGGCAATTCATCACCCAAAAAACAATTTCCCAGATGATATATTGCCAAGACTCATGCTGCTGGATGTGCATAAAGAAGAGACTATGTATTGTTCTGCAACCACAGTCTAGTATTATTAAACAATAAGAAGACAGATGTACAAACAGCTTTTGGATTGAGTCTAATTATTTAAATTATTTGCAGTATCCTTAAATAGCTCCTCTCAAAACGTAATGGCATATAAGAATTTATGACATTGCTGTCCTTCTTCAAACTCTTTGTGTATTGCTTCTTGTCAAAGATTAATTTGAATTGATCCCAATTCTCAGCTTTGCATCCATAGCATTCCAATTAGCTCACAGGAAGCCCCTTCAATACTACTCAAAGTTGTAAACCAGTACTCTTCAAGGCCCCTGTAAACCTTTCACTCTAAAATACTACAGAATAGCAGAATTTCAGAACAATCACAAATTGAAGATAATGGTGGTTCGCAGCCTCTCACAACTGGGGCTGTGTACAGCCAGAAAAGCTTGTCAGATCTCTCTGAATAATGGCAGTGTTTTCATCCATACAATTAGGTAATGTTCTTCAATGAAATAAATTTATATTTGATATTTTTTAATTTCCCCCAAAACATAAAAGCTGTAAATAGCTACAATCCTTTGAAAATGAAATGGCCTTCTGTGACCCTCAGGCTGAAATTTAAGAGTTTTCTGCCGCTGATTCATTTCCATTCCCATGGAAACAGTCACCAGGAATGATTCTGCTGTCATTATTTTCAAGCACTTATCCTGGTTCCAATGATCTGGTGCTGTGTCCATGGAACTCAGAAAGAAAATGAGCATCACTCTCATGGAATGAACTCAAATACCTGTCAACTGATAGCTTGAAAGTCAGATACTTCCCAAGAAATACATGTAAAAATACATATTTTAGTGTTTTCCCATATAAAAATAACTTTTTGCATAGAAACTCAGGAAGGATGCACAAGAAACTACGAATAGTTATCACCTAGGAAGAACTGGGAACCAGGCCGATGAGAGCATAGAATGGAAACTTTGTAGTTTCCTTTTTAGCTTCTAATTACAGAAACTTTTAAACATTAAAAAAAGTAGAGAGAATGGCATAGTGAATCCCCACATACCCTTTACTCACTTTTAACACTTATTGACTCAGGAATAATGAATTTTATCTGTATTCTTACTCCGCCTGGATTATTTTCAAGAAAATTCCAGACATCATACAATTTTATGAACAAATATTTAGTATTTACTTTTAAAATATAAGAGCACATTTTAAAATATAAACACAATACCATTATCAGATATTAACATTTTAACAGTAATTTTAAATATTATGTATTAGTATTTAAAAACGTCCTCATTTTTTTCATAAATTTTTTTCCCATTGGTTTATTCATATCATGATCCAGATGACATTTGATTATGAAATTCTTTAACTCTCTTTTAAACTATAACTTCTCCTTCCTTTCTTTTTTTATCTTCCCCTTGAAATTTAATTTTTAAGAGTAGAATTTCCCACATTCCAGATTTTGCTGATTGCTTCCATGGTGTCATTTTACATGTTCTACTCTTCCCAGTGTATATTTAAAGTGACAGTTGTATCTAGAGGCTTAAGCAGATACAGATTTCATATTCTGACTTGACTTCATATATGACATTTCATTCTCTCGTTGGGAGATAGAAAACATACAGTTATCTCTCTTTTTGTGATGTTAGCAAAGAGATTACTGGGCATTGCATGAAATCCATTATTTCATTTGGGATCTGAACCAGGTAAATAGAATCACCAATTCAAAATTTGATTAAAGGCACTTTTATAAATTAAGGAGAAAAATAATGCAGTAAGATCCCACTGTAATGTAATAAGTGGACTCTAAAAAATTCAGCATGTAAAATGGCCTGAGCAAGCCTGTGTAACTAGGCCTCCTGGCATTCTGGAAGTGCAACCAGACTCTCCAAATCCCTCAGGTCCCAGATGTGATTTGACGCCATCTGGTGGTACATGCCCACTCTTCCATCACTATTGATGAGGATGATTCTGATTTCCTATCACTGATTGGGACTTCCAGGAACCCTCTAATGAGCTCTGACCCATTTTGTCAGTTCAATCTGGAGATAAGAAGACACACACTTCAAGCTGTTTATTTCTCAGGAAGAGACTGTCTGTCCTTTCTTTATCAGGCTCTTCCTCTCTTCAATTTTCTTATCAGCCCCCAACTCCCAAAATGTAAGTTTTCGCAAAATGGGGACTTGGCTGAGGAGTGTAGCCAACAGTTAATGGCATTGTAGCCAAATTCATATTGCTGCATAAAGAATTTTACTGTGCATGCATGAAGTGTGAAGAAAATAAAAGTTACTCATAAAAATTGCCACTCATAGACAACAATGCCACCATTTTGGAGTATCTTCTTGCCACGACCAGCGTGGGGAGAATGGAACCAAATGGGAGGCGATGGGGAATTAAGAAAAACACACAGACACACACACAGACACAACAGATAGCAAAGTTGAGACTGGGTGGTTCCCTGTGCTCTGATGGAGACACAGAGACCCTTCAGGGCTACAGCAGGTTTACTTTATATCCCAAGAACAGCAGTGGGTGTAACTTCTTAATTGGAAACACAGAGACCCTTCAGGTCTGCAGCAGGTTAATTCCGTATCCCAAGAAGAACAGGGGGTGTAATTTCCTAATTGGAAACACAGTTGTCAATCCTCCATCCTTTCGTTCTGAGTCAACAACTTTATGATTCCTCTGCCTCACACACAGGCCACGTTCCTTTCCTCCTTCCCCTTAGCCAGCCAGAAACTCATTCTGAGTAGTGTCCTTGTTCACCAAGTCCTGGGCAGCCTTGCAAGACCCTTGAACTTTGACTTCCAAATACATAGGAAGCCTTGCTAAACACATTTTCTCAATAGACCTGGCTTCTGGCTCAAACGCTGCCCACATCGTCTTCCAAATATACCTCCAATATTCTTACATATATACCCACATAAAACCAAGCCAATGCAACTTTAGACTCTGTTTTGAAAAATGCTATAGTTTGTAGTAGACACATATTGGAGTGGCTCTTTTTGTATCAGGTGGTATTTGTGCTACCTACCCTGAACCTTTGCTTGATTGATT
>PVJL010008538.1:0-65859 GCA_004026885.1 Lyroderma lyra
TCCCTCTTATTACCGCTTTCGCTGTGTCCCAATAATTCTGATACGTTGTATTTTCATTGTCATTAGTTTCTATATATTTTTTAATCTCATCTTTTATTTGTTCTTTTATCCAGTCCTTTTTTAATAAGCTGTTGTTTAATCTCCATGTATATGTGTTTTTTTCTGCTTTCCTTTTACAGTTGATCTCCAATTTCAAAGCCTTGTGGTCTGAGAATACCCTTGGTATGATTTCGATCTTCTTGAATTTGCTGAGGCCACTTTTGTGCCAGCATATGGTCTATCCTTGAGAATGTTCCACGTACACTAGAAAAGAAGGAATAGTCTCTTTTTGCTGGATAAAGTGTCCTGTAAATGTCAATTATGTCCAATTGCTGTAACGTGTCGTTTAGAGCTGTTGTTTCCTTATTTATTTTCTGTTTGGATGATCTGTCCATGGCTGTTAGTGGGGTGTTTAAGTCTCCCAGGATGATTGTGTGTTCATCAGTTTCTCCTTTCAAATCTGTTAGTAGTTTCTTTGTATATTTTGGTGCATTCTGGTTGGGAGCATATATATTAATTAGTGTCAAGTCTTCTTGTTGTTGTATTGTGCCTTTTATCATTATGTAATGTCCATCCTTATCTTTTAGTATCTTTTTTAACCTGAAGTTTATTTCATTAGATATCAATATGGCAACTCCTGCTTTTCTCTGGTTACCATTTGCTTGAAGTATTGTTTCCCATCCTTTCACTCTGAGTCTGTGTTTGTCCTTATGGCTGAGGTATGTTTCTTGGAGACAGCATATGGATGGGTTCTGTTTTTTAATCCAGTCTGCTACTCTGTGTCTTTTTATTGGTGAGTTCAGTCCATTAACATTTAGAGTGATTATCAATATGTGAGGATTTCCCGTGGCCATTACTTATTTCTTTGTTTTTTTTGTTTTATTTTTGTTTCTTTCTTGTTGCCCCAACTTTATTCCATTTTTCCTGATGTTTTGTTTCGGGTCGAAGAGCCTCCTTCCATATTTCTTGGAGTGCTGGCCTTGTGCTGGCAAATTCCCTCAGCTTCTGTGTGTCTGAGAAGGTCTTTATTCCACCTTCATATCTGAAAGATAATTTTACTGGATAATTTATTCTTGGCTGTAAGTTCCTCTCTTTTAAATTTTTGAATATTGGATTCCACTCCCTCCTGGCTTGCAGAGTTTCTGCTGAGAAATCTGATGCCAGTCTGATGGGTTTTCCTCAAAAAGTTATAGTTCTTTTTTCCCTGGCTGCCTTGAGAATTGTCTCTTTTTCTTTAGTTTTGGACATCTTTAGTACCTTGTGTCTTGGAGAAGATCTGTTAGGGTCCAGGTATCTAGGGGACCTGTTTTCTTCTTGAACTTGGGGTTCCAGATCTTTCCATACGTTTGGAAAGTTTTCATCTACTATTAGTTTGAGTATGTTCTCTGTAGAGTGCTCTACCTCTTCTTCTATTCCTATTGTCCTGATGTTGTTTTGTCTCATGGAGTCAGATAGTTCTTGTAGAGTTCTTTCAATCCTTTTGGTTCTGTATTCCCTGTCTTCCTCTTTCTGAGCTGTTTCCATGTTCTGATCTTTGCTATCACTAATTCTTTCCGCCATCTGGTTGGCCCTGTTTCCTATGGCAGTTATTTCATTTCTCACTTCTTTTATGGTATTATTTATCTCTCACATTTCCATCTCAATCTTCCTTATATTTTGAATTTCTTTGTTAAATTGTTCCTTTTGTTCATGAAGTTCCTTTTTTATCCCATTCATGTCCTTTTTTATGTTGTTTATGTCAGCCATGGTGCTCTGCCAGTATGTTTTCATTTCTCTCACAGCCTTTAGAATGGCTACTTTAAATTCTCTGTCACTTAATTTGGAAACTTCTAGGTTTAAGAAGCTGTCTTGATAAATGTCCTGTTCTTTCTGAGGAGTTTTAGTTTTTAAGGAATTCATCCTGTCTGATGGGTTCTTCCTCTTTGACATGAGGGTGTTATGTTCAGTAGTGCCCAGGAGCCCAGATTGGTACTTTTGTGGTGTCTTGCTGTAGAGCAGACACGAGGTGGTACTGGGGACGGCAAGTTTTGGGAGAGAGAGGGGTTGTTAATTTCTTATTTCTGGTCTCCTGCTATGTTTGGAGGTGGTGCGCATCTATCATGGTCCCTCTGCTTACTGTAGTTAGTTAGTTGATTGGGAAGGTTGTAGGAAAGGGGAGAGGCCAACAAAGGCACACTGGGGCAGCTCCATCTTCTTCCCTATGCTGGGGAAGCTGGGTGATGTGGGCCAAGGCTGCTCCTGCTGGCTGGGGTGAATGCTATCAAATTCGCCTTTCTTCCCGGGCCTACTTCTGTGGCCAAATGTTGGGGCAGAGTCTGCGGGCTCGCAGTGCTTTTAGGATCCAGGGGCGCGTGAGCAGGCATGCACACAAGTCCGAAGCTGTGGGTCTGACCCCGTGGTAGGCAGGCAGCTGGCCCGCCTCTGCAGCGGGCCTGGAATGGGAGCCGCAGCCCTACACAGGAGCCGCGCACGCTGTGCCAGCAACTGGCCCACCTCCGCAGTGGGCCAGAATGGGAGCCGCAGCCCCATCTGTGTAGGGACTGTGCACTGCCCACGCGGCAGCCGGTTGCCTCCGCAGTGGGCCAGAACGGGAGCTGCAGCCCCGCCTGTGTAGGGGCTGTATGCTGCCCCCACGGCAGCCAGTCCACCTCCACAGCAGGCCGGTACCAGGAACTGCAGCCCTGTGCAGGAGTCGCACGCGCCTGCGCTGTGGGTCCCAAGGGAACCTAGAACCAAGATGTCGTCTCTGCAGTTCAGAGTCCTCGCTCAGCCCTGCTACCACTCAGGAGTTCCAGAGGCTGCTCCCAAGGTCTGTCCCCAACTCACCGCTCCAAGTTCCAGCTCCCCAGCCCAGCTCCCCAATGACTCCCACTGTTGCTAGGGCTTTTCCTCTTTTTGCCTCGTGGCTTCTCCCCTCCCATGCACTACAGTCAGCCGTGATCGCGTCCTGTTGCGATCTGTCTTTGCTCCCTCGCCTCTCTCCCACTCGCCCTTTTCTCTCCAAACCTTAGGTGTTTACTTGCAATGCGTGGATGTCTCAGCTGCTGGTTTTTGTCACCTAGGGTCCTCTTTCTTGGCTTCTGGGTGGCTGTTCAATTGCGTTTTCTGGGAGAGGCTTTAGGGACCTCCTCTCCAGTGGCCATTTTGTCCTCCTCCCTTCATTTTTTTTCTTAAAAGCAAAAAATAAAAAATAAAGAAGTCCCTTCCCCATCCCTACCAAACAGTAATTGCTGAGTTCCAGAAAGTTAAGTGGACTCACTTCATGGGTAATTAGAGCCCTGGGAAAGGTTACAGCATAGGTTTTTCTTTTTCTTTTTTTCCAGTAAACCCAGGAATTTTTCTGAGACTTATTGTAAATAGGATTAGGAGGACCATGGAGTAGGTGTAGGGGTGGGTAGTAAAGTGGGCGGGGGGTATCTGAAGTTGAAGAGTAAGCTGAAAGTCCTGAGCTCTCCTATACATAGTGAAACATGACCTTACCTCCTACCAGTCATGAAAATGAAGAATTTAAATATAGAAAATTATAAGGGAAGAGCAAGAAGGGTAGATATTTAGAAGATATAACTTAAAAATTTAGAGTAATATTAAAGAGGAAATGACTATGGAAGAAAAAGAAGTTAAAAAAATATGAAAGAATGAAACTCCAAATACAGATGAAAGGTTAAACATTAAAAAATAATAAAAAGGTAAAGTGGATGAGATTTAAAACAAATGAGAAAAGGCTAGAGGCCAATGAGATAAAAGGTTAAAACCATAAAAGTAAAAGAGATAAAAGATTCAGATAAGGGGATTGGATGAAAAGTTGAAGTATAAAAGTAGATAAGGTTAATAACGAAGCACAGGAAATAACTAAAATGCTAAAAGTAAAAGGATAAGAATGAAATGGATTTGAGGGGATTAATTCAAAGAGTGTAAAAACAAAAAACATGAATATTAGACAACTAGATGAGCTTTTGAAAGAGGTGTGTCCTGTAAGGGCAGGCAGGACTGAGACTGGCTTCCCATAGCGGTGAGTCCACAGTGAAGAGGAGCCCGGATGTGGGGCTAGCAGCACTATAACCACCTCAGTCCCCAGTCATTCATCACAGCTTCTTGGGCCTTTGTCTCCAGAGCCAGAACTTCTGGACCAAGGCAGTAAGGCACCCTTGGATACTCAAATTAAGCCACCATTTCCTCTGGAGAGCATCTCAGGTGAGCCTGCTGACCTCACTGGAAATGCTTCCTAGTCTATTTTCCATTTATCTAAAAATTTTAAAACATTTAAAATCCATCAGAAGTTCAATGTTTTACATTACCTTTCCCATCTCCATTCAATTGCATTGAAACACATCCATGAACTGTGAAATTTGGTGCTTGTTTACATGTTTTGATATTTTCTGCTTATTTTATTTATGTAATTTTAAGTTCTTTCTAAAAGAAAAAAGTGTGAAGAGGAACTATGCAGCAGACTTCTAGAGAGATGTCTTAGTTTAAATGTGAGATTCATGCAGTTTTAAGATGTCAGTGTTACCGCGGCCAAGAGAAGTTTGTAATCGTCAATCCACTCCACTGCCCACTTCCTCCTCGCCTTCTGAAGAAACACCCTTTCTTACTGGAGGAAAGCTCTCCTTTGGCAAATTGGTTTCTTCCCACGACAGGTGGGAAGTTTTTACATTCAGAAGACCTGCTCATATCGGACTAAACTATCTTAGTCTTATTTTCAAGTTTCTAGGAGAGGGAATCCGATTAACTGATCATGACCCAATGCTGGTTCAGGATGGAAGAAGATAAGGGAAGCAAAGCAGTATTGAACTGAACGGTGAAAGAGCTTAAAGAGGATGTGGGGATTATACAGAGTGATGCTATGGAGTAGCTGCAAAGTTTGAAAGAAATAGATTGAAGAGAAGAGGAATTTTTATAGTTCGTGTGGTGCTGTGGACTGTGTGTTTGAACCCCTTTTGTGCTTTATGAGAGATGCAATCAAGGATTTGGGATTGAAATTATTTTTTGTTGCTGGATTATGTTTCTTTGGATAGGAAACAACTCTAAAAGTGAAACACCCGGATCTTGGTGTTTTTTTTTTTGTTTTGTTTTTTTTTATCAAGGTTGCAATAAGGATTCCAAATTTGTAAAACAAATGTAATGAAGTACAGCTTACAATAAAGTTATTTGGTAATGCAATATAATAGAAGTGATGACAATGTAAGAATGAGAGAAATAATGTATTAATCAACAATGAAAAGACAATATATGAGGAGATAAATGTCAAAAGAAAGATTTGTTTATATGGATTTTTCAGAAAGGAAATATAACACTGATTCGAGTGGATCAGAAGGCTTTAAGAGGAGGTCAGCTTTTTTCAGTCTTTAGAGTCAGTAAGATTACGATTGTTAGTGCAGGTTAAAATTGGCATGAGCAATAAGGCACAGGGAAGAGATAAGCAAAGCTATAGAAACAGAAAGTATGAATGTGGTGAGTATTTGGGAAAGTGTAACACATGGGGACTTTCTCTGGAATTAGTTTCACAAAGGCAAATGGTTAGACTTTTCTAAAAAAAAGTCCTTTGGGCTGCTAGATTATGAATGGTTTTGAATCTTAGGATAAGGAATTTGTAGTCTCAGTCACTGGAAGTCTTTGAAGACTTTGATTTGCATACGCTTTGATAAAGGAAGGGTTCCAAAGGAGAGGAAGAGGAAATAGCTAGAAAAAATAGGGTGATTGTGTTGAGATGGCAAGCAGGTTACTGAAATCCCTTTCATCATAACAAAATTCTTCTGAAATGACATAAAGGGAATACTTCGTAACAGCAATGGGAAACAAGGAAGAATGCTGTCAGTGGAACAGAAACTTTTGAGGTACTTGTGAAAGACAGAAAGCAGCTAGATGGAAAAAAAAATACCATAAGGACCTACAACCCAAAATATGAATAGGAGACAGAATTGCTGTGGCGATAGAAACAATTGGGAGATGGCTGCAGGTAACTGACCCAGAGTTGGGTAAAGATGGGTTAATCAGGTTCCCTGTCCTAGAAACTTGGAAGTAAGACTTAGGTATTTTAGTCCAATACGAGCAAGTCTTTGGAGTATAAGCATCAGAGCTATGGGGTGGCCATCTTCCGCCTGTCGTAAGAGAAACTTATTTGCAGAAAGAGAAGAACTATATAGGACACGGTGAGAGAAACTTAATCCCTTCAATTTTCTAGTTTGTGGACTGAAGCACCTGTCATTGGCTTCTTTGAGACATCCCTGTGACCTATTATTACCTACCTGTTTCCACTTTAAATTAGTTTGTTATTTTCTGTTACTTACATCCAAATATTAACCGATAAATTGAGTACCATGAGTACTATGCAAAGATTAAGTGTTTTTTCCAAAGAAATGGATGTGAAATGATATTTGTGTGTGTGTGTGTGTGTGTGTGTGTGTGTGTGTTTCTTTATATTTTAGACTTAATTGGGTTGACATTGGTTAGCAAGAATTACATAGGTTTCAGGTATGTAATTTTACAGTGCATCTATTTTTTTTTTTTGAAGGGGTTTATTGGGAGCTGGAGGGAGGGCATGATTCCTTCTTCAATATTGTGTTGGAAGATATTAGAAACCAAAGCAACTCTGAAAGCAACTCATCTAACTAATCACAAGTCAAATTAATGTTGTCTGACTGCAGTGAAAGGAAAAAGCCCACTGGAAAGCACCCGTTAACCTATTAAGTAATATCGGCTTATTGACTAATAGTTCAAGGTGTATTCCAGTTCCAGAGACCGTAACCTCAATCAGTACCTTGAAAAATTTCTCTGGCTTAATGTGTTGCTTTTTGTTATATTATTCCTTAAAATTGAAAACAGGTCCAATATTCCCTCTCAAATTAATTCTTACCTGCTGCATATATCTAATTTATTCCTTTACCCTTTGAAATATCTAGTAATTTTCAATATTTGAGTGTTCAAAGTATATTCTTCACACTGCCTCATTCACTCCGAAACAGCACTGTTGCCTTCCAGCTGCCTTCCTGTCTGTCCCCCCGCCACACACACACACACACACACACACACACACACACACAAACACACGCATTCCCCATGGCATCCTAAGGCAGGAGCTGAGCGTGCAGGCCACAGGATATCTAGGAGACAGAACTGACCCTCTCTCAGGGGTATTGTTCCTCCCTCACTTGCACACCTCACATCACCCCGTGTGGCCCCAGAGGATGGCTGGTTAATCAATGACGGGTAAGATTCCTCAAGGGAGGAACAACCTAAGACAGGCACAGTCACGTAGGGACCATCAGGAGAGAGCTTGGGCTCTACAGAGGTGAGGCACAGCCCCTCGCCCTCTCTGAGGTTGATCTGCTGCCCTCTGGCTGCCTTATAGCTCAGCCTGAGATCTGATGGGATGAGCTCAGCCATTCCCTCCCTTCATGGATGTTTATATAATAACCATAAGTCCATTCGCTGGGGTTAAGCGCTGGTGTGTGAAGGCACAGTAAGTGCTGGAGCACAATAGGGACTTTTGGGAAAAGTAGTTTCAAGACCTTGGAAAAAATCAGTTTCACTTCCTTTTATGCCCACTAATAAAAGCTATGTGTTTGCCCGATTTGGAGCTCAGTCCTTGAGGCTGAAGTCCCTTGGCCCCGCTTGCACTTTAATCTTGGCTACTGTCTTTCTTAACTTTGTGTTGCCCTCCTCGTTTTCCCACTGCTCTCATCATGCTGGACGTGACATAGCACAAAAATTCTTTGTCAGGCTATGTGTTCTAGTTTTTTATTTGGAAATTATGATCCTATAGCTAAAATTTCCTTTTTGCAGGGCAGAATAATTTTATCCTCTACTAACATCTGATTTTTCACTTTGGTTGGTTTTTTTGGAGAGATCTGGCATCATTAGTTACTGCTGGTTTTAAAACAGCTTTTAGTGCCATCGCCCTTGAGCAGTCCTGGCTGTGGGCAAAATTGCTAGGAAGGTTTACATGTTCATTTTCATATTTCCTTCCTTATTGCTACCTCCCTCCCTTTTTTATTATCTACCTCCTAAGTCCCCTGCATTTTTCTTTTCTTTTTTTTGGTAGCTCCCTGGCTGGGAATCGAACCCAGGCCGCAGAGTTGAGAGCCCTGAAGGCTAGCCACTACAGCACCAGGGAACTCCCTCCCCTGTATAATATTGAGAGAGCTTCCAGTTTTTCCAGGATACTCTGCACAGGAGAGTTTGCCACGATTGCCTTGTACTTCCACAAACATCCGAACTCCCTACTTCAATCAAAATATTTTTGATGCATGTCAAATATGCACATTCCTTTTTAAATGTTAATGATTGAAAAATATCTTAGAATAATATGCTGCTAGCAAATCAATATACTTTTAGCAAGGGTCTTTGGAGTGTTAAAGGAATGACTTGTGGTAGATATTTCAGGTCTGATGACAGGAAAGACAGTGTAATGAACAAAGTTGTGCACTCAGCCCTAGGGTTTGTGTGAACTGACCTTCTCCCAAATGTCTGCACTCTGTCCTAGAAATGGTCTCTGGGGAGTTCCCTGATGGTGTAGTGGCTTAAGGCTTCGGCGCTGGCGCTGTCAGTGCTGCGGCCTGGGTTCGATTCCCAGCCAGGGAGCTAGCCACATACCAAAAAGCAAAAAAAAAAAAAAAAAAAAAAAAAAAAAAAAAAAAAAAAAAAAAAAAAGAAATGGTCTCTGGCTGCCACACTATGCTGAGCTTGCCTCTGCCCTGGTTTCACTGATTATACCAGAGTGGGCAACTGAGTCAGTCTGGTCCAATCAGGTTCTGTCTCCAAAAATTTGAAACTAGAATCAAGAGAATGTTGCAACTTTATCATGGGAACTGGAAGATGGAAGGGTAGTCTCATTTGCCAAGTGACTGATGAAACAAGAATGCTGGACTGAGGAGAGACGACTCAGTGCCTGGGCAGAGACTGGCAGAGTGAGACAGCATGGAGGTCTGGTGAGTTTGCTTAGTCCTCAGGCCTTCCTGGTTCCAGCCTCCCCCTAGCCAGTGCCATACACTTGAACGTGGTAAGGAGGGGCTCGGGCAATGAAGTCCTCAACTTCTGAATCATCCATCTTCCTGTTTCTAACCATAATACTTGGTGAAAATTCCATGTCTTGAAGTATTATGTGGGTTGAATATTTTAAAGAAGAATTCTATTTGTATTGTTAAGAAATTTAACAGCTTGTAACTGTCCATGAGAAAGAGAGGGAATGGTGTTTGTTGAAAATGTGGACTGTTTAAATTGGGGGCAGAGCTAGTGTCCTGAGAAATATGTTGTCTGTAAATTGAAGTAAATATCCAGCGTGGAGAGGGGAGATTCTCAGCTGTCCAGTAGTGAGTGAGTTGCAGGTGTGACAACAAATAGAGCACTTCAGCCCCTGGAGGTCTCTCTTGTTGGCTGTGAGCAGCCTAGTCTTTCCTAGTTTACCATGCAAACTTGAACTTTTTTTTCCCCCCCAAAATGTGTGTTACGATACAAATAAGGATGGGAAGCTCTGACCCAGAATAATTGTTAATATTTCTTGAGAGCTTGCTCTGCCCTTTGCATTCTTTATCTTACCTAAATTTCACAAGAGCTCTCAGATGGATTCCCTAATATTCCTGTTTCATGAATAAGAACAAAGAGTCCATGGGTTCAGTAATTTGCACAAGCTACATGCCTGATAGGGTTATAGAGTTGGGGCACAAACTCAGGTAGTGTGGTAGAGAGGCCAGATGCCAAGCTTTGAGCTACTACTATTCTACATGCCTCCCCTACTGAGAATATCTAGTGGGAGCCACCATAGCCTATGGGAAGAAAAGGGCCCCCACACAGGGAAATTGCTAGTCTGCTGTATCGATTGTTTCTCTCATATGGTATATCCTTCTTAAGGCAATTGGTCTACTACCTGGAGGATAGGTTATACCAACATTTAAATGAAAGATACCATACAAGTAGTAAGTAATGAAAACGAACTAATTTTTCCTCATCCCGGCATGGTGATCACCCTGCTTCTACCCCTGATAAATGGCTACTTCATGTCAGGAGGTACAACCAGAGCAATACAAGGTCAAACAGTGAATTTCCTGAACTCATCCTAGAAAAACTGCTGTACACCTCACTGCTGAATACCACTACGGCACCCTTGGGAAGCTATGCATTGTTGCCAGCACCTAGTTCACACTTCAGAGCAGTTTTGGAACTCTTTTTCTGGAATCAGAGCTGTCATCATCCCCAAAATCTGACAGTTAAGTTTGCAAACTTGCCACCATGCGTGTACATTGGCAGCACTGTACAAACAACGCGGTAAGGTTCATAACCTTGGTAACAGCTCTGATGGCCATTCCAGAAAAGGAGTTTCAAAATTGCTTTGAAGGGTGGACTAGGCACTGACATTGGTACATAGCTTCCCAGGGGGAGCACTTTGAAGGTGACCATAGTGATACTCAGCAATGAGGTGTGTAGCACTTTTTCTAGGATGCGTTCACAAAATTAATTGTCTGATCTCGTGTTTATTCTTCATACCATTAGCTGAGGTCTGTTTTTCACAGTTGTTGATTATCATTGTCATCAGTGAACTTAATTAATAAAATAGCATATTCCTTACAAAGAAAATATGACTGACCAACAAGGCCCTTTTATTACTTTGAAACTACTTGGACTGGCCACATCCTCTGTGGGGTCCTTTACCTTTACATGAATCGAGAGCAGAAAGAAAAGCCCATCTTTTTTCCATTCCCCTTCTCTTCGCTTTCTTTCTTGTCCTTCTCCTCTTCCTTCTTCCTCCTCTTTCTTCTGTCTGTCTGTCTGTCTGTCTCCATCCCCCCTCTCTCTTTCTCCCCCACTCCCTCCCTCCCCCACTCCCTCCCTCCCCCACTCCCCTTCTATTTTCTTGGGAAGAAGAAAATACCTTTCACTATGGTTTCTTCATCCCTAGAACAGAGTTGTCACAGAGACGGTCACCTTACTTAGGATATTTGAAATTTAAACCCAACATGTTATCTCCTTGTTTGCTTAATCTCACTGCAAACAAGGTTTCTTGCTACTGAAGGTTCCTAACTAATAGGGTTCAGGAAAGAGGATTTGGAGCTGGTTATTGGATACCAGGAATTGTTTTTGTCCCTCAAATCAGGTGAAAGGTTGCTGGATGCACTCTTTGAAGACAGGCAGCAAGACATTTCTCTCAATCCTGGATCAAAATAAAACTGCAGAGGTGGGGGGGTTTATCTTTGACCTGGGGTTTGACCGTGTTATTTTCTATTTTATTTTTCCCTGCTGCACACTGGGAGCCTGACTGATCCATGAAAGATTTTCCACCCCTGGCTTTCATTAGTTTTATTTCTCCTTCAGAAAAATATAGTTATTACAAAAGAAGAACAACTGCTCTAGCTTCTTCAAAATAGAATAATGACATTTTCATAGCAAGTGATTGCAGGAGGAAGTGCGGCGATGTTGAGCTGCCTGAAATCCAGAGGTTTTTAAAGAAGCAGGGAAAGGCCGTTCACCTCTTAAAAAAGTGACAGTTGTGAAAACAAGCCAATTTTAGAATTTGTCATTTTGCGTTAACGGTGTATACCCTTTGGTAGTTACTGATACCTGTCAGAGTAAATGCCAGTGGTAAAGAGCTGGACTGCAGGCTTCACTGAGGAGGTAGACAGCTTGCATTTTAGACTTGTGCACATTTCCTAGTCTTGCTGGAGGGAGATGTCCAGAGAGCTTTGGCCTGGGAATCATGATTCTTGCTCCTGGCTACGACACTGAGTAGCTTTTTGACACTGCAATTCTTGAATCTTGAAACAGTGCCATCATTTGTAATAAGAGTGAGTTGTACAGAGTTATCTCTAAGATTCTTTTCTGGCTTGAAAATTCTGTGATTCTAAGTCCTAGGTAAATACTATGAATCACAAAGGCCTCTTTACTAATACTATGTTTTTCCCCCATATTTTCTTCCAGCAAGTAATTGGCTCCTTAAAAGTTTTTGTCTAGTTTCTAATCACAGTAAAGAGAATGTTTGCCAGTGGCATTTTGGAAGAAAATCTACTGTTTAGCAGCATTTCCTCTAAATCTTTTTCAGTTGGCAGTGAAGAAGACCCTGGCTGTGGCCAGACCCAAATCTTCGTATTTTGTGTCTGAGGCCTGAGTCCTTGTAACCTGCTGACCTCTGAGCCAACAGTTCAGGGGGACTTCTTTTGGTGTGTCTGTGCCTAGATATCAGCCCTAAAAGTGACATGTTGTTGTGCAGAATGATTAATATTAGAATCGCCAGTTCTAAAAGCTGCAGACTAACTGAGATACCATATGGAGCTTGTAATGGTCACTTCTTTGTGCCAACTTTGCTGGGCTATAATCCCCAGTTATTCAATCAAACACTGATGTAGGGGTTGCTGTGGACGTATTTTGTGATTAATGTTCATAATCAGTTGATTCGAAGTAAAGGAGATTATCCTAGATAATCTGAGTAGGCAGTTCAGTCAGTTGAAAGGCCTTGAGGGCAAAACAGATTTCCCAGGAGAAGTGCCTCCCATAGACTGTAGGCAGCTTCATTCAGCCTGCGCCTGCGAGTTCTGGCCTGCCCTTCCTGATGGCCTGCCCTAGAGAATTCAGGCTTGCCTAAGCAGGCCCCACAATTGTATGAGCCTATTGCTTGCAATGAATCTATATCTCTTACTGGTCTGTTTCTTTGGTAGAACCCTGACTGACACAGACTCCAAGTCCTGAATTTTATAGAAAAAGAAACAGGTTCAGTCCCCAGAGTTTGTTAATGGAAGAGCCTTGGTACCCCGACTTGCAGGCTTGTGAACTTCCCACAGTACCACATTCCAGTTGCCTAGAATCCAGTTGAAAATGTGAACAGAAGGGCATGGGTATAATATACGAAAGTTTACTGCTTCCTCCCTACCCCCAATATACCAGTATGGCTTGTTCGCTATATTCACCAGTTTTGGGTGGCTTTTGTGCAAAGTGTTGAATGACCTGGTGGAAATGCAAGCATGGCACTCGGGAGCACTACAGCCCACTGAATCTTAGCAATGGAACCAAGTACTCAGATTTTGAATATAGTCACCTAACCAAGAGTTGAGGGATACTAGAGTCTTAATAGGACAGTCCTGGCAGCATGTGTAGGCCATGAGATGCTGAAAGTGTTTGTCAGGCTGCAGAGACACCACTTGTCTGTGCCCTTCATTGAGCAAAATAAACTATGGAACGATAGTTCTTTCTTAACTTTTCGGGAGCACACGCAGATGTCTTGGGGAATCTAATGCAGAATTTGTCAGGCTTGGTACTATTGACATTTGAGCTGGATAATACTTTGTTTTGGGGGCTGTCTTGTGCATTGTGGGATGTTGAGCAGCATTTCCCACTTTTATCCACTGGAAGCCAGCAGTGCCCTCTCAGTTGGGACAATCAAACATGTATTCAGACATTATCAAAAACCTCTGGAAGGCAGAATCACTCCTGGTTAGGAATCACCGGTCCAAGGGAAGCCAGAAAAATGGACATCTGAAGAAAAATATGCCAGTATTTAAGGGTGGTCCTATAAATCTGCCTGAAGCCATCCATATGAATCCCAAGTTAAGAACCCATGTTTGTTCCAGTATTGATGATCTCATCTTCATCTATATTTCTATTTGGTATATTTCTAACAGATTGTCTACTGTGTATCTTGTCTCCTAACTGAACTGGAAATTCTTTGAACAAAACAAAGCATGAGAAATGTTGTTTTAGCATAATGTTTACATCATGATAGCCTCAGTAGACACTGAGGTGTAAGAACAATGGGCATAAAATTAGATATTTATATAATGCATCTGATACAAAAAATGTTCCATATATGTAAGTTGTTGTTGTTATTATTATTATTATTATTATTATTATTATTATTATTGTACCTCTAGTGCAGTCCTGAGGTACATGAGGATGCCGTGATGGCTAGTCAGGTTGGGAGGACCTGGGCTATCTCAAGCCTGTGAGGATGGCCACAGCAGGGTTTGTGGCTTTGCGGGGCAGGGAGGCTTGCTGTGAGTTGCCTGGCTGAGGCTGAATCTACAACTGAGGACAGTTCCTTTGGCTCCACAGCCCTCAGTCGCCTGTCTGCAAAAGTGATCCTGGAGGATGGAGGATGCAACTGGCCTCTGAGTCTCCCTCACAGGAACCCAGGGGGGCTGCAATTACTGGTATTAGTTTCTCAGGGCGGCTAAACAGCAGGAAGCAAACCTTGTATGTTTTCAGGAACAGTAAGTAAACAGTGTACGTTCCCCTGCAGGATAATTAGAAAACGGAAGAGTTTGTGCCATGAAATAAAGGAGGGATCTGGTTGTTCAGAAAGTACTGAGAATGGCCCCTTGACTGGGTCCTCTGGGGGGCCTTGGAGGTGTGTAGAACTGGGGCACTGCAGGTGAAATAAGTCCCCCCTCCCCTTTGGAAAAAGGGTAGCTTCCAGACAAAATGTACTAACCAGCCCTTAGTTCCTTCTGCCAGCCCTGTTCTGAGATGAGCTCCCTGCCCAATTAGGCAGCCTCTGTGGAGATTGCTTTCATCAAGCCTTGTTAAGAAGGAAAATAACAGAATGTTCTCATTGCGTTCAAATTTACTTTGAAGCTTGCATTTATCTGCCAGAAGGAAATGTTTATCTTTCTCCTGAGCTGGTAGGTGAGCCCTGGAATTAACAGGTGATGGTTCTCCAAATAGTGTCAGTTCAACACCATCATTACCCCTTTTTATTGCTAGGGATTAATGGCCAGGAAAATGAAGACTCTTTGTAGGAAACTTGAGTATAGGACACAGAGAAGTGTTCGGTAAGAAAACTATCAGATCTCATTCAGAATTTAAAGATTCAGGGCTTTGCACACTGCATCCCCAGCCCCCATTCAGTGCTGGGAGCTGGTGATAGAGGTGGAAAACTACTGCATTAACCACCTTACATGCTGCTTCTGTTATGTAACTTTCTCCCTCAAAATCTTATTGGCTCTCTACTCCTTGCCATTTGAGGTTAAATACCTTAGCGTGGATTTCAAGGTTGCTCATCATCTGACCTTATGCACCCTGGTCAACAAGTACTTGTAGAATGATACATGAAACAATCAATGTCACACCCTGAGCATAATATTAATATCCAGCACATGGTGGAAAATTATTAGGTTTATTGATATTCTTATTTGCAAAAGCTCTTGTTTTTGTCTGCTACATATCAATCAAATATTCCTCCTTCCTCTGTTAACAGTATTCCTACCTTAAGGAAAAAACTCTCTTTTCTAATCACGGGTTATAGGGGAACTGGCCAATCACAGTGCCTCATCTCCCTGGCCACAGAACTTGATCCACAGTCAGACATGTGACTTAGACGGGGAAAAGAAAAGTTCTTCTCTGGCATTTTTCCAACAGAAGCTGGAAGCAAAGTTCCCTTTTTCCTCTGGTTATAAAGTTAAGACATAAGCCTAGAGCTGTCGGTGGCCATATTTTCAACTTGTGGGGACAGATGACCTAAGAAAGAAGTAGAAAAAAAATACCCCGAAGATGGGTGTTGTGTGTGTGTATGATATACATGAGAGAGGTGAAAAAAGAAAATATTAAAGTTGTCAATTCCAGGAGTTCCTTAGTCCACCCCTACTCATAAATTTTTTTGGGTTGGTTGGACATGTGAGCCTCTAACTGTTCTCTTTTATATTTGACTAAATCAAGATGCCTTTTTAATCTCATGCTGGCCACTTGGAATATAAGGATAAATAAATCACAGTCCCTGCCCTCAAGGAATTCCATTCCATGGAGGAGACAGAAGCATAAATACCATAAGCAGTCACAACTTTAGTAGCAGAAGTATGTCCTGGACAGTAAGTTGCACCATGAAAGCCATTCTTCTAACATGTCTACCACTTCTGGGTTACTAGTTCCAGTTGGTGATGCTTCCAGAGTTGTCTGATGTCTAAGTATGTGACCATAAAGAATATCAGCTAGAATTTATTTTGCCTTGTCCCTATACCACCTGGAATTCCCTATGGATAAAACCTTTTAATAAATTATGATGGCTTCAGATAGTGCAGGACTTTCTTCCTGAGTGTAAGAATAGCTGAATGACTCTCAAAAAAAGTTCTGTAATGACATTCTTAACTTAAGGTCCATGGACTCCAGGAAGCATCCACAGACAGATACAAGGGAACTACCTTCTGTGATATTACGCATAATTTCCAGAGCACATGATTTATTTGGAAGTATGAGGAGAGAGAGTCTACGGCTTTTATTAGATTCTCGAAGAGATTGTTGAGCCAAAATATGCGTTATGGGAGGTCATGTAGAAGAACTCCCAAAATGCAAAGTGACTGTAGGAAGGAAGGCAAAAAACAAAACAAAACGAAACAAAACAAAACCCTCAAGTCTGCCTTAACTATTTGGAACATATAGAAAATTTCCTTTTGGCAAGTCTGGAGAATAGTAACAACTCATTTGGCCTGGAGCATTGGTTCCCAAGCAGTGGTACAGGTACCCTTGGGGGTACATGCTAGCATTCAGGGGTTTGCCAAAAAAATAAGTCATGGTGAAAAAACAAGTGAAGTAAAAAAGAAATCCAAAACGTTACTTATGGAACAATAAATGTTAAGTTTGAATCACCATTAACGGAGACAGTTCAAAATTACATCAGTGAAGGACGATTGGTGAGGGTGTGGCTATGGACTCTTCCGGCAAACCGCTTTTCTACCAGTCATTACACAGGGTTTCAGAACAATCCATTTGCAATGTTTCTAGAATTTCCCCAAACATATAAATATATCCATAGCCAGATTGTTTGATCAGTTTAGTTATTGACTTAGTACAAGTAAGCGCATTGTCTTTCATCGTGATTCTTTTCAAGTAGTTTTTTTATTTAATGTTTAAATACTTGATCATTATGTGTTATGAATGTTGTAAAATTAAATCTGTGGTTTGGACTTTTAATGTAGTAATTTTTCTTTCCTAACTTATTACTTCATTTCCTCTATTTCACATTAAGACAGGCACTGAACAAAATGTCAGTGTTTAAAAACAGATGTTTTAAAAATAAGGGGTATAGTTTATAGAAATGGGTTTAAAAGGGGTACACAAGTGGAAAAGGTTGAGAACCACTGGCCTAGAGTCACAAAGACTTGACATGTTTTCAAAAGGAACCTCCCAGGACATTCAACAAAGGGCCTCTCCCAATTTCACAAGGTGAAAGGAAGACTATCCATAGATTTTCAGTAGGTGGATACGATGGACTCTCTGTTAACTGGAACTCAAGCAGCTAGCACTTTCAAGAGAGCCGGTTCATGGAGAGTACTTATATTTAACCAACATCTACATGTACCAGTCTCCATGGGTGCTGGTTAACTGAGAGTCTACTGTAATGAGGTTGAAATGCCAAAGTTGACAGTCTTTCTGCCTGGATGGCCTCTTGACAGCCACATGACTTCTTTCCTTTAATACTCTATGCAGTTGTTTTCCCTTATTGGTGAGGCTTTCTATTTTGCTTATATTTTGACGCTATTTAATGGAAGATCACCCCCCCCCCCATACCCCCCGTGACACTCATTATTCCATTATCGTGCTTTATTCATCTTCTGGCACATATCATGCACTGAAGTATCACTTGTTCATTTATGGAATTTAGTCACGTATTTATTTCTATTTATTTTCTGTCTCCCTCGGCAGAATGTAAGCTCCACGAGAAAAGAAACTTGTTCATGTGTTGTATTCCAGCACCAGGAACAGTTCAAAGCTTAGAGACTCTGTTGAATAAATGAATAAATAAAAGAGTATCTTCCTTTTTTCTCCCACTTATCTAAGTATTAATTATTCTCTCACCTTCTTGTAAAGACAGTGTAACGTGGAAAGTGGAAGCACGAGCTGTAGTGTCAAATAGCTCAGATCAAATCCCGGCTGTGCCATCAGAATGTTTTTATTGGTTATAGTTCTAATACTAAATGAGATGAAGACTTGCTGTCTGGAGAGAGGCACAAAAATCATGCACATCCTAGTTCCTTTTACTCAGTTTTGCAGATATGGAGGGTCTATTACAGGTGGGTCTATTACCTCTGGTTCAACTCTGAGCCCTGTTACACATCAGCTGAAACCTTGGCCAAGTTACTTGATATCTCAAGCTTTGTTTTATCACCTTTCAAATAGCATGTTTCTCATTGTCTCTGTGAGATAATGAACAGTGTCCAAAGCATGAGTTAGTGTTTAATAAATGTTAGCAGTTATTGATATATACAGAGTAGGTGCTCCGTAAAAGTTACCTGCTATCATGGAATCTTTTCTGACCACTCTAGTACTTTCCATGCTATTGTATGGTATTTATGATTTCCGTTTCATCCCTCGTACAGCCGTATTATGTATGTGTGTGTCTATCTCTGTATGTGTCTGTGTTATATTTTCTCAAATAGATTAAATTTCCTGAAAGCTTGCACTTACTTTTGATCTTCCAGAGGGCACAGCCCAGCACTGAACACACAGTCCCTTAGTTCTTGGTGATTATTGGAATGGGAAGTCCTTCCTGTCCTCCCTGATCCTTTATGATTTTTCTCTCTGTTCTATTCTGTTGACTTTAAAGAAAGGGGTCTCTCTTAAAATGCACACTTGTTCCTCCCTTAATGCTCAGAGAAAGGCTCTGTGCACAGAGGCAGGTCCAGATAAGCCAAATGAATGCCTCTTTGCTTGGTAATACTTTACACGAGGAAGTCCCTAATCCACCAATCAATTCTTCTTGACGCAGGGCCCAGCTAAAGCGGCTCTAGAGCCCCTAGCTCATCTCTCTGATCCTTTCTGAGGGAGAAATTTCTGAGGGAGGAATTTCATTGCAACCGTTACTAACCTGACCTCTTTCTTCCTTAATTTTCCCATCTATAAAAATCAGAATCGTAAAGATCCTAGGGAAGTTTATAGGAAGACTGGGAAAATTTCTACCGATTGCTTCTGGCCCTGGCATCATGTGAAAGGGGCCAATTTTCAGCGTTATTAACTTGCAGCATTGTTGCCAGTCTACGTTAGTAGTTACCTTCACTTCTAGTTTTGTTGGTTTGAAATACATCAATTATTAAAGAATTTTAGGTGGCAATCTCACAGAGTTTCAGGCACAAGACTTTTTCCTTTTTTTTAATTGGGCTGAGTCCTTGAGAAAACCATTCTTTATTTTTTTTAAAATTTTTTAAAATTAATTTTTATTGTTAGGTTTATTGGGGTGACATCTGTTAGCAAGGATTACATAGGTTTCAGGCATACAATCCTACAGTGCATTGTCAACTTGTTGTATAATAAGTTCACCACCTAATGTGACTTCTCTTTCCATCACCTTATATTTAGCTTCCCCACCTACTCTCCCGCCCCCTCCCCTTTCTCCCCTCCCTATCCCCCTCGTCCACAAATAAACATTGAACTATTGATTGTGTCCATGGGTTGTTTGTTTGTTTCTTCATTTCTTTTCTCTTTGTTGCTTTCAGTTTTATATTCTGCATATAAGTGAAGTCACACAGTTCTTTGTTTTTTCTGTCTGGCTTATTTCACTAAGCATGGTGATCTCCAGGTCCATCCATTTTGTTGCAAATGGCAGTATTTCATCTTTTCTTACAGCTGAGTAGTATTCCATTGGAGAAAACCAGTCTTTAGATCTCAGCTCTAATGTCACATCTTTCAGAAGCCCACCCTGACCTCCCATTTAAGTCTCTCCCTATTACACATGTTCACGGTGCCCTGTAGTTTTCCTTTATAGTCCTCATCAGAGTTTGGAAATAGTTATTGATTTGTGTGACTATCTGGTTAAGGTCTGCTTTCTCCACTACACTGTGAGCTCCACCAGGTCAGAGATGTTTTTTTCTCAGTGGTATCTGGTACACAGCACTCACTGAAATTTTGTTCAATAGTGAATCAGTAAAGAGAAATGCTCTTTGTGGAGGAGGAAATAGAGAGAGACCTGGTTCTTTTGAAACCAGGAAAGGCCTGGTGGTTTTACTCTGTGCTTCCTTGGAAAGCCTGTCGTTTCATTTTATAATTAGGAAGACAGGTCGGCAGATAACTATCAAATGCAGCTGGCCTGAAACTCAGGGAAATAGCATCTTGCTGACACATGTCTCTAAGCTCTTGGAAATGCTTAAGTCCATGCATGAAATTTCATAAATAGTGTCTGATGAGGAATGTAGTGATTTGGATCAAAATAGGGAAGGGGTCAGAGGGCAATTCCCATATGTGAAGGAAACCATTAGCTCTTCCTTTAGGACTGTTATGTCTAGATGGGCTGTGATGCAGACCATTACCTCATAGAACTATTTCACATTTCCACACTAACAAATACCTATGGTATCCTGACGAAACACACCTCTCTTTTTCTCATTGAGTTGCTTTTAGTCTTTACAAATTGTATCTCAGAAGAATGTCTGGCTTGGGGGTGTGTCTCATCTCACTCATCTCCCCCTCTTCTCTTTTTATATACGTTGTGTTCTTCAGCTGCCCCTGAGTGACCTGGCTCTTTCCTGTTTAGAGATGTTCCTTGAGATTCTGGGTACATTTCTTCACTTGATTCTGGAGGAACCCTACACTCTAATGAGTGGGGCTGTAGTTCCTTCAGATTCTTCAGGGTGGAGTAGCTTCAAGAGACAAAATCCTTTCTTGTGTTAATTTTGATTCCTTTCATAACATTGTTTTGCTGAAATATTCTGTAAGCAAATTCTCTGTCTCTTTACTTTGCCATCTAGAGCAGTTCCTAGACTCAACCTTCCTAATGCCATGACCCTTTAATACAGTTCCTCATGTTGTGGTGAGCCCCATAAAATTATTTTCGTTGCTACTTCATAACTGAAATTTTGCTAGTGTTATGAATCGTAATGTAAATATCTGATAAGTGTTTTCTGATGGTCTTAGGTGACCCCTCTGAAAGGGTCGTTCGACCCCCAAAGGGATCACGACCCACAGGTTGAGAACTGCTAATCTAGAGGATAGATCCATAGAATGGTGTTTCCCGAGTGTTTTGTGGAATACCAGTTTTAGGAAGTATTTACTTATTCACGTACCAACACATAATTAGTTCATATTTACTATGTGCCAGGTTCTGTGCTAACCATTGTTGATAAAATAATGAGAAAAAGGCAGTCATGAGCCCTCTCTCATGGAACTTACTTGAGAAGGCAGCTATTAATGAGGCACTCAGGTGGTTATGTGTGAAATTTGTGTGTGTGTGTGTGTGTGTGTGTGTGTGCGCGCACGTGGGTAGTTCCCTGGCTAGGAATCGAACCCGGGCCGCAGCATTGACAGTGCCAGTGCCAAAGCCTTAAGCCACTACACCACCCGGGAACTCCCCTATGAGAAGTAAATTTCATACACATAGAGTGTACGGTGCTAGGGAAGCATGTAGTCAAGGGCAGGGGTTGGTAACTTTTTTCTGTGAGGGGTTAGACAGTAAATCTGTTTGGTTTCTCAGGCCCAATGGTCTTTGATCCAGTTATAAAGTTTTGCTGTTGCAGTATGAAAGCAGTCATAGATAAGATGCAAAAAAATGAGCATGACCATGTCTCAATAACTTTATTTATAGATACTGAAATTTGAATTTCCTGTAGTTTTTATGTCACAAAAAATTATTATTCATTTGATTTTTTTCCAACCATTTAAAATGTAAAAACAATTCCTAGCTTGTGGTCTACACAAAATAGCCCATGGGCTGTAGTTTGTGTACCTTCCTTAGGGAAGCCTTTCTTGAAGGAGAGATGTTTGATCTGAGATCTGAAATCTGAGTAGGATAACTGGGTAAGGTGGAGACGGTGGTGGTGATGATAATGGTGGTAAGGGCTAGTGGACAAGAACCACTTCAGTCTGTTAATGGTATTACATATAAATGGGAATCTATGGAGACATGAGGGAGGCATTAACAATTTAAGTGTTCTGAGAAGTTCCTGCTCTAAAACAAACCCATTTTATATTGCTTAAACCAATGTTTTTCAAACCTGTTTGTTCATGAAACTCTTCTTGGGCTGAGTACCTACTAATGTGTAGGAAGCACATTTTTGGAAATGCAAGCCTAGGGAGTCCTTGCTATCAAGGAACTCCAGATTATACTGAGTACATTTACACCAAAAAATTTATCTATGCCCATGACCCTGGAATTACTTTCATGTGGCAATTCCAGAGGGATCTTTTAAGCCAGAATTGGACATGACTGTTTTTGTGAACAGCTTAAGTGTAAACTTTTCTGGGGATGAGGGGGTAGACTGTAGGGCTCCCAGAGGTCCTTGTTTGCCATTTAACGATGACATTATAACTGCAAGAGAATTGAACATATTTTTACCAGCTGCTCAGTGGGGAAAACAATAATAGCAGATATTTAGTTGATGATGACATGCAGCTCCCCTGGAGAGCCGTGAGAACCTACTGAGTCTCACTTCATGAAATGCTTATTTGAAAACTCTAATATCTATAAGACTTGGCCAAGTGCTGTTCCATTAAATGTGGTTTCTCCCAGAGCACCCAAGTAAAAGTTGGAAAATTTTTGTTCTACATCTGTATGTCCCCAAATATCTGGAAGTTTTGAGTTGATTACACCGTATGTTTTGATAGTCTGTTGAGTTTTCCACCATTCATCCATTATTTTGACTACATATGTCCTCACCTTAAACACACACATAATTATTTGTTGTTTTTTGAATGCAGGACAATGTCCTTCACCTAATTCTTTTACAATTCTCCTTTACTATGTCCAGATAAAATTTTGATAAGCTCTTTTTGATTAGCAATTTTTAAACTATGTTTACCTCAGGATAGCCTAATGTTGGGTAAGTCTTGGGCGCTGTCTTGTCTGGGAAGCTACTTGACACAATGAAATGGAAAATTCAAAGGAAACATCCACGGTTACAACCCAGTAACTGAATTTTCTCTCTGTCTCTCTCTCTCTTTTCCCCCCCACTCGGTGTCTTTCTCTTATTTTTGTCCTTTTAATTGCCACACTTCAACCTTAGATCAAAACAAGAGAGAAATAAATATACAATTCGAGTCTCAGCTCCTTTGTATGGTGCTGTTGCTGAGGTAAATAAATGATTTGCAGTTCTCCACTACTTTTCCACTACACTTGTAGAGGAAGCAGCATTCAATATACACCAGAGCAATTTGCTGCAAATGGTGTATTTATCTCATTTCCTCTAGTCGAGTTTAAATCCTCAGTTGGCCTCCATGTAAATCTTGCTTAAAGCCATAGAAATTAAAGCTGAACAGCCGTTACAAATTCTCAGGCCAGGCTTTCTTGTTCTCAGAAGAAGAAATTGAGGCACTGAGGTAGTGGCAGAGCCAAGGCCAGTTCCCATCTTGCGACTGCTACTCCTGAACTCGTTCTGGTCCGGCTTCTGCTCGCCATGCAGCACCTGCAACTCTTCTGACATGCTGTTGATTTCCTATTCCAATATAATTATTTCAATCACCCCACAAGATTTAATTTCAAGAAATAAGAGAGGCTACCTCCCAGCAGAATTAAACAATGTTGTTCTGCCTCCCATATAGGAGAGATGTCCTCATTTTTATGGGAAGCAGAAATAGGACATGCCATTTGACTAAGGGGAGAGAAGCGTGTGGGTGTGGGAATGGGGAGTCTTTTACCGCAGCCAGACAGCTAGAGTCCTATAAAACAACTGAACTCAAGTAATAAGGAAACTGCTTTTGCTCTCTCTGTATGTATATGGCTAGAAGGAAAGGTAACAAGTAAGGGATTTATGTGACTAGTTACAGACCTCCTTTACAGGTTTGTTCACGGGGCATTTGCATATGGTAAGGCAACAGCAGGTGGACGTAAGGCAGTTAGAAAGGAACGACTTAATTTAGCATTATTAAAAAGTATTTTTTTAGGCTCTTGAGCCCCTTTCTTTGCTCGAGCTTGCTCCTACCTCTTTGGAGTGTACTTTCTCTTCAATAAACTATCTCTTCATTTCTCCTCTAAAAAAAAAAAAAAGAATTTTTTTAATCTGAGAAGAGGGTAAAGCACTTATTTTTTAAGATCTTATGTTCCTTGAGTCAGCTTTAGTTTGAAGGAGTTGGTGCTTGTGTATCCCGAAGGACTTGAAATCATACTCTGTGTATGGCATTGTGTCAGAAACTTTCAGGGAATAGGTAAAACAGACCCCTTGTCTCCACATAGCTTAAATTAATTGTTGATTATAGGACATGGACTTAAACATACAATTGTCAGATAAAACACAAGATATCCAGGTAAATTTGAATTTTAGATAATTTTTTTTTTTTTTAGAATAATCATGTCCTAATTATTGCATGGGGCATACTAGGGGGCCTGTATTTTCACATGCTAAAGATGGAAATTTTACTCATGGATGAGCAGCTGAACATTTATGATAAGGTCCAAAGACTTTATTGAGATTAGAACTGGAATGGATCTTTGAGATCATTCCAAACCCTTTATTTCAGATGAAGAGATTTTAGTTTAGAGAAGATAAGTGAGTTGCTCAGGTTCACACAGCTGTCTTGTCACAGTTCTTGGCCCTCGGTCTGTATTGCAGCTCTTGGTATAATGTAGCACACTAATTTAATTAGGAGAATGTGTACCATGGACTGGTATATTCAAGAAAGCTACAGAAGGAAAGCTGAGACTTGAGCTGAGTTTTGAATGAAGATAGAATGGTTTGGGGCAGGCATTCTTTTTGTTGTTGTTGTTGTTGTTGTTGGTATGTGGGTAGTTCCCTGGATGGGAATCAAACCCAGGCCATAGCGTTGACAGCACCAGCGCCGAAACCTTGAGCCACTATACCACCAGGGAACTCCCTGGGGGAGGCATTCTGTTAGAAGGACAAATGTAAGCAAACGTGCAGAGGCAGGAATAAATTTTTATTCAATGAAAGAAGGAATGGAAAAGATGCCTCTGTGCAATATGGATCAGTCATTGGACTATTGGATTCATGTGGGAGAGGAATGAAAGCAGAGAATACTGAAAAGACACATGCAATAGGAGTTAATTTTATAGCACCTTGGCTAGAAATTTAAGGATTTGGAATTCACTTGTAATGCCAGAGGGAGGAGATCGAAAGTTTTTGAATGGACAAGCCGGGCCTCTGTCATCACCAAACCATTTTGAAAGAAAGAGAGCTGCTTTCAGAATTTGAATAGCAATTTTTATAAGTCCCTAGGGTTAATTTACCACTCAGTCTGCTAGAGTGATCACCTGCTTTCTCTCTCACTTTTCACTTCTCCTAGGGAGGAAGAATAGCAGTATCCCAATTCCCTTTAGAAAATCAGCTAATAGTAGAGCGTGATGGCAATTTTCCACTATGATTATAATCATAATTCTGGGAAGGGGGACTGCTGACAGGGAGGACCTCTGCTCATGTGGAATGTCTGTGTGTGTGTGTACTGAGTGAAATAACCACTTGAAGCTTTCAAAGCAGCATGATCCAAGAGATAGATATAAATCCTTGTCACAAAGGGGGTATTTGTATTCAGTGCCAAAGGAATATCTTGGTGATTGATTTGATAAACAAGTGTGATCCTGTCTAAAATATTTGGGGTATGGGAATTGGTGAGGAGAAATTAGAGTTAATGGATAGGGTTTGGGACATTCATTGGCAGGAGCCATAACAAACACATGAGTGTTGTGGGAACACGGAGAAATGCTAAGTGACAGGGAGCTGTTGGGGAGAGGCGAAGGCCAGGCTGAGACGCTGACTTGCATGCGAACGTGCCACAAGTCTCCAGGCCACGGTGTTCCGGCCAGCCGGAACGTCACCTGGGCCCAAGGTCTCGGACGAATAACAAGTCCCCTCAGAAAGTCCCAAAACAACGTTTACTGAGAAAACTAGAATGAGACATGTTCATCCTTGCTCACCTGCTTTGTTTGCTCTCCTCAATAACTATGTGAGATTCCAAGTCTCGCGGTTTCAGTCCTCGAGGGCTGGGGTCCTTCACCTGCACTCAGTTGGGTGAGTTTTCATGCTTTGTGGCACCACCTCGCTGCGACCCGACCAGTGTGACCGACTTAGTAATCGGGAAACAAGTTTCCTGGCTGCGAGTTCGTTGAACTTGGAAGACTAGGCAGATCGCTGGTGGAAAGGCAGGCCAACGTCGTTTCTGACCTAGTTTTTAAAGAGTCCAAGGCTTGTCAACCTGTAGGACCAGTATGAGCAGGCCGACCTGAAGAACCAAGGGAAGGCCCACTTTTACCCTCCCTTCAAACGTCTCCCTACGGATGGGCCCAGTGGATGCTAATTATTTTGACTGAGATACACATTAGTTATTTCATCAAGAGTTGGAAGATTTGACGAAGACATATGTGTCCAGGAGGCGTGGCTTTGGAGGACCAGTTTTCATGGAGGTTTAAACAGAGGTAGAAGGTCCTTGCTTGATAAGAAAACGGAAGACAGGCTCGATGGCAGTTGAGCAGAGGGGATGCCGGTCGGGGTCAGTGGAAGTGGAGTGTGACATCTGGGGTTGCCAACTCAATGACGTAGTTTTCCTGCTGTGGGCACTCGTCCCTTTCGTCACGATGTGACACTCAAACAGCAGATGTGCTCGATTTCCAAATCTGCCCACCTCTGTGGGAACTGTGCTCTGAGGTTAACCTCTACGTGCCCAACTGAATGAATTCCTCTGTGACATAGTCCTGGATGTGATGGGGAAGGTGGGGACCCCGTTGCAAACTAGGGATGCGAAGGGGTTCTTGCATTGAACAGGTTGCAGCTGGTACTCGGCTCTAGAAAATAGGGTCCTCGTTGTAAATATTGGAACTGGCCGTATGGGGTAAACATGAGACACCCCATTGCTGAGGAACGTCCCAAACTGAACTCTTGAGAGTTGGCATCTGCATGTAATTACTCAGGGCACATAATTCTTTTATGGGCACTCACTTAGTAAAGCATTTACGTTTACTTTCACAGCTCATTAGCTGGCTTGTGAACTTGACTTTAACATTTTAACTGGATTGTTTTTAATCTTTGGAAGCACTATAAACCTACAGTCATACTCAACTGCCACAGACTGTTGGAAGGAAAACCACATAACTAGTTTGTTTTGCTTCCTAGCAGGAGTGTTAGAAGGTAAGGGCTGAACTGACCATGAATGTTCTAAGGGGAAATTTTTTCTTTTTTTTTTTTCTGAGCCCAAGGCTTATGAAGTTACTGTAATCAAAAGTAGAGTTACTTGAAACTCTGAAGGAGAAAGAACAAAATTAAACATGACTTCTGAATTGTTATAAAAAATCATAAAATAACAGATCTTTCAACCAGATGTTTAATTTTAAAATAGCAAACATTGCAGACTTTCTAGAAACTCTCAATGGTTTGAAAAACCAATTCAGTCTCTTCCCTTGGGCTCTTACACTGCCTGGTAATGAGTGCTGTTGGTCATGTACCAGCAGTACATTTGGAAATGCACCATCTAATGAAAAAAAGATTTTTTTGGAAAACAGATAAATTTTGCAATTTATTCATGGTGCCAGGTGTTTCTTAGCTGTGCACTTTGGGCCCTAAGTTAAGTGCCAGCAGTTTTCCTTTTTCATGGGGAAACTACAAAATAAAAAATTTGCTGTTGTGCTATGCTTGATGAAGGCAGTTCCTCCTTGAATGTCTGCAGGCATGTTTGATTTCAAATTCAAATGTAACCTCAAGGAGACCTTTCCTTTCATTGATACTTGAGTGTGGGTTTTGGAAATATAGGCTGTACGTGGAGCAGGTGCAAACTGTGATCTGATTTCCAACATGTAGTAGAAAAGACCAATTAATCCCTTGAAACCTTGGAAATAATGTGTTAGATTTGATTAGTGTCTGTTTAGATAATCATATGGTTGTGGAAGTACTGGGATAAATAATCTCCAGAGCTTCTTATCCAAAAGGAGTGCTTTTCAGATCATTCTTACTAAGGTAACTTACTTATAGGCTAGTTATTAAGAAATGAGAAAAAGGCATTGGAGAAAGCAGTGTTAACACAAGGATCCATCTGTGTTATCCTAGACCAGTGGTTCTCAACCTGTGGGTTGCAACCCCTTTGGGGGTCGAACAACCCTTTCACAGGGGTCGCCTAAGACCATCAGAAAACACATATCAGATATTTACATTAGGATTCATAACAGCAGCAAAATTACAGTTATGAAGTAGCAATGAAAATAATTTTATGGGGGTCACCACAACATGAAAAACTGTATTAAAGGGCCACGACATTAGAAAGGTTGAGAACCACTGTCCTAGACTAAAATATCAGTGGTCAGACCAGAAGACACTAAGAGAAGTAGGAAAGCTGGAGTCTCTGTCTGTCTCTCTTCTTTCCCCACCAGCCCTACCTACCCTCTGCCCAGGCCTGCTTGCTGTATGGAGCAGTCCTTAGCTATGTTCATGTCTTTTGTTCATCTCATGCCCTCTCTTTGGCTCTGCATCTGGTTCCTTCGGCTCCCAGATCATCACATAATCCTCTGAAAATTCTAATATTTTACCCTTTCCACAACTCTTGGTTACTCTCCCAGTCAACTCTGGTGACTTCGTCCCAACACAAGTAATTACTTCCTGGCATCCTCTGGAAGACTGGATGTCCTTAGAGCTTTGGAACTTCCCCTGACTCAATCTAGAAATCACAGCTGAGACTTGCACCCAATTATTGAAAGTCACTTTTTCTGCTCCTTCAATAAGGAATTGCTATGGTCTGAATGTGTCCCCCTCAAATTCATATATTGAAATCCCAATCTCCAAAGATTATGGCATTATAAGGTGTGGCCTTTGGGAAGTGATGAGGTCATGAGGGTGGAACCCTCATGAATGGGATTACTGACTTATAAAAGAGGCTCCAGAGAGATCCCTAGCCCCTTTCACCATGTGAGGACACAGAGAAGGTGCTGGCTGTGAACCCAAAAGAAGGCCTTCATGAGAATGTGTTCTTGCTGGCACCTTGATCTCGGACTTTCCAGCCTCCAGAACTGTGACAAATAAATCTCTGTAGTTTATAAACTACCTGGTCTTTGGTATTTTGTTATAGCAGCTAGAACAGACTAAGATGGATTTCTAATTAGAATAGTAGTGTCCAACCTTTTGGCTTCCTGGGCCACATGGGAAGAAGAATTGTCTTGGCCACATATAAAACACACACCAACAATAGCTGATGAGCTAAAAAGAAATGGTCATAAAATATATCTCACAATGTTCTAAGAATTTGTGTGGGGCCGCATTCAAAGCTGTCCTGGGCCACAGGTTGGACATGCTTGTATTAGAACCTCCTGGGTTCTGGAAAATGCAAAATAAAGTTACAATTCCTATTTTAGTTAGACTCTAAATTGCAGAAGTTCACCATTTACTAAGGGGTATGTGAAAGGACCAGATGAATTTAGCTGTGGCAGATGGTAGGCCTTACTTACACCAGGCACTGTACTGCTCTAGCAGATGCAATTCCCAAGACTCAAATGTGAATGGTGCCCCCTGGAGTTACGTCATGTGGTGACCCTGGGAGTCTTGGCAGATGAATTAGTTAAATGTCTTGTCTAATGGATTCAAAGCATCTTGAAGACAGGCCCCATATTTCCCATAAAGCTTAGCATAATACCTTACATAAAACAAGTGTTTATTAAGGATTGGTTGAAGGAGTCTATTTGGATATGTTTTGGGCAGTAAAAATACCCCAAACAAAATAAACTGTAAAGGCAAAAGAAGAGAGAAAGTTGATTTGTTTATTTTCTTTCCATACAACATTTGGAGCCAGAAGACCTAGATCGAAGCTATGACTCTAATATTTACTAGCTGTGTGCCTTCTTTGAGCCTCAATTTTCTCATCTTGTCCAATGAGCGTAATAACAGTTGAGCATCCAACCTCAGAGGTGGTTGAGATTCAGGTAACGTAGTAATTGTGTAGTAGTTCTTTTATGAGGGTATTTTCTCAGCTTAAAATGACCCCCTTGATTCCTGGCCCCAACTTCCCATCCACAGGAATGGGCTCCTGGTTGTCATGTTTGTATAATGTGACCCAGCACCCACTCGATAATAAGGGATTAGATCAGCACTGAACACCTGACCCGAGCTGGACCACTCAGAATCCCTCTCTGCCCTGGGAAATTTGGAGATGGGCACGAGAGAGTCAGTCTCCATTGTGTGAGAGTTTAACTTGGGAAACCGAGCTGGGAGGCCAGCCATCTTCTCCCAGCCATATTAATAACTGAGTAGTAGATAATGTTGGTCCTCTAAGAAATAATGAAGAAAGAGATGTGTAAAAAGAATCGGGGAGTAAAAATGATGCACAGTTGCTTTCTGGATTCCAGAGATCCTGCTGAAACTTTGCCCTTGGGGAATCAGAAACATTCTTGTATTTTTACAATAAACTCCCATTTTATGCTTCAGCCAATTCAGCTTTTGCTGTCTTCACTCAAAGCATTAAAGGATTTTGTGATGCATTTTCTAATAAAATAAATTTTTCCCCATAGATTTGAGCACAGCCCACGAGCTCTTCTACCTCACAGTGGTAGTTATCTGTTTTTAAAATAAGGAATAGAGGTCTTTTTCCGACAGTTTTGATCAGAAGCTCAGAATTTCTAGCTATGCCAGTGTCTCTTCTTACTCTCTTTCAAGGTAACAAGCACCCCAAACTCAGCCTCGGTCTCCATGGTGAGCAACAGGCCCCCTTTAGTATCTGTGTCATGAGGGCCACACAACATCCAGCATGACTGCAGACATGTGCAGTATGCTGAATTAGTGTTGTGGGAAAGCATCAGGAAAGGGAGCCAGGCTATGGAGGCTCCTTTTTATGAGATTAATGCCTTTCATTTCTGCCTACCTTTTTGTCAGTGCAGCAGAGCAAAGTGCAGAAAACCGCTACAGAAAATTAGCTGTAATTTAGGTAATATCTCGAATGCCCTGCCAGTCACTTGATTATGTGATTGAAAGGAACATTTCATTTGGAGATTTGCAATTTTCTGGTGCTATTGGCATTACACAATTACGTTTCCTGTCATTTATCACGTTGTGGAATACCAAGACAAATTTGCTTCTTCTTACATTTATCATATTACTGAGTAATACAGAGGCAGATTTAGCCAATTGCTTTACACCAAAGGAAGCCCCTTGTTAGCTGGGGACATTCAGCAGCTTTTCTGTTCAAAGATTTCTCTTGAACGTATTCTGTACCAAAGAGATTTTCCCCCCAGTTATTTTGAAATTGAGATTTTCCCTTTAACTACAGCATTGCCTTCTAAAAGGAGGAGCTGAGGCCTATCTGCCTTTTGCAGCAGGTACAGTATGAACTGAGAATGACAGTGCTGCAGAGGGAACCCCTTCTCCTTGGGAATCTGGAAGCAGTGGAGCCAAGAGGGGGGCATTTAGCTAGAGGCCGTTGGCCTGCATCTAGGCATATGGCTAGGCAAGAGCTTTCAACTGTACTGACTTGCTATAGTCATACTTAGAGCAACTTAAAAAAATTTAGCTTTTAAATAAAGGTAACTTAAATATTTCATTTAGGAAGCAAGTAAAGAGCCCATGGGGCCTTGCACAAATGAAATTTTCTGCAGACATTTAGGTATTCTTTAACTCATAAGACTGACCTAGATTTTCTTTTTTTCTGTAAAGATGGCATTAAAAATAATCAACATGTGTTCCTTGGTTTAATTGAGCCTTTTCAGTAGTTTGTATATACTCAGTGCCTGTATCAGAAGCTTCTGCTTGTCAAAAATATGTATTTCCACAACCAGAGACTAAGCTTACAGAACCATTTTTTCAGGGGCCTGAGGCTATATTTAAATAAGCACTAGAGGTGGTTTTGTTAGGCACGCTAAACTCGCTGTTTGCATCCCTGTATGCTCATTAGGATCACCCAGGGAAGTCCTGAAACTTCTGACAGATTAAATCAGAGACTTTGGGAGTAGGATTCAGGTATCAGATGGTTTTTAAAGCTCTTCAAGTGACTCCAGTGTACAGTCATGCTTGTGAACCACTGCAATAAATTGCGGGAAAGTTACCACACTTGACCCTTGAACAACACGGGGGTTAGGGGCACCAACTATGTGTAGTCAGAAATCTATGTATAACTTTTGAGTCCCCCAGGACTTAACTACTAATAGCCTCCTGATGACCAGAAGCCTTACTGATAACGTAACAGTTGATTAACAAGTATTTTTTGTTGTATGTATTACGTACTATATTCTTCCAACAAAATAAGCTGGAAAAAATGTTATTGAGAACAATCATAAGGAAGAGAAAATATATTTACAGTATGGCACATATTTAATTGAAAAAAATTGCATAAAAGTGGAGCATAGTACAAACCCATGTTGTTCAATTGTATTATGAAGCAATTCAGTTGGAGTCCAGTCCTCACAGCAGCAAATCAAGACTGATCTGGGCTTCTATGATTTCCAGGGACCTGATTTGGGGGCCAAGAGAACTGTGACATTTCTGGTGCTATTTATAGTTTGAGGACAGCTCATTCAGTCTCTTGAGGAGATGAGGTTGGTCAGGACCAAGTTTCTGGGAGTTGTAGCAGAAGCTGGAGCCAAGATAATGGGGAAGAATAGAGCTAGCTTCATCACCATGTGACTGCCCCATACCTAGGGTTGTCTGGGCTTAGGAATATAGATGAATTCCACTCTACTTCTGCTGGCGGGGCTGGCTCTGTCCTCAGGAACCTAAGACTGAGGAGATTTGAGCCTTCCTGCTGCAAGGAGTCAGTGTCTGCAGCTGGGCTGAGCTGGGGATAAGTCAGGATGGATAGCTGCTGCTCTGTGCCATCTTGAATCTGAGAGCCCTTTCATGGTCACCCTGATGTACCTCTAAGGCCCAGAGCACTGGCATAGAGTCCAAAGACCTGACATCTAGAAGACCTGACATCTGGTTGGGTGACATTGAAAAAGTAGTTTACTTCTCTAAGCCTTACAGTTTCTGTCCTGTAATGGAATGGGCCTTAGTTGGGAGGCAAGAGTCCCTATAATATTTAAAACACAAGTTAAATAAAAAAGACATCCTATTTTTATTATCTCCATTGCCTTTAGGTACTCTGCCATATTAAAACATGATTTAAATATGAACCTTTTGCTTTGTATTGTGCATTTCTGTGGCTTTTTTAAAAAAAGCTCCACTCAGTCACATGCTATCTGTGCTTTTCAGGTCTATGTCTTGGTTGATGCCAAAGGTGTATTATGTGTAACAATACAGGTATGAGTAAGGTGTATTAAATCAAGATCTGACATAAGCGTGTAATTGTCGGTATCCACCTGAGTGACTGGACTGGTCTCTTATCAACTGTTTGCTTTGTTCATTCAGTAAACTTATATCAGACTCTTACTATGTCTCAATTACTGTGCTGGACACTGGACATGTGAAGATAAAAGGGGCTACTTGCTATCAAATAGCTTACTATGGTGTGTGCATCAGGGCAGTAAGTAGAGTCTAAAAAAATATTCTTTTAGATATTTGTTTGGAACTAACTCTGCAGAATAATAACTAGCTTTATAACTTTCCAGGTGTTCTCACATGCATGATCTGCTACATGATCTCATTTAATCACTGGAGACATCTGGAAGGGAATATCATTTACACATTGGGAAAATCAAGGCTCATATAAATGAAGTGAATCACTATAGGTTCTATTTGTAGTGAGTGTCAGAGTCAGGACTCACACTCAGAATCTCTAACTCCTGGTGTGATGGACTTGCAACACACTGTAGCAGCCAGCCCCAGGGCTCAGCTGTCAAACATGACCATTTTCGTGCAACACACACACACACACACACACACACACACTCTTGGAGTTCCTGATATGCTATATTTAATGAAAGACCTTTCCTAAGGGTTGAATGAAGTTGTTAGCAAGACATTCTGCATGTTTTGCCAGTCAGCATTCCCAGTGGCTCTTACCACATTTGGGATAATAGGTCTGGGTTTCCGTTTCCCAGTGAGATGTGGTCTAGGTGGCAGCAGCTGGGGTCCATCCAGGGTTTTAGTCTGGCTGTGTGGCCAGGCGTGCAGGAGTCTAGGTCCACAGCAACAGATCTTGGAACCATTGCCAGAGGTGAAGTATGAACTTCTTCTCTCTGAGGAATGTTGCCGGCGAGTGAGGTGAAAGTAATTACTTGTCCCTGCTAATTGAATTCTGAACTTCCAAGTAGAGGTTTTGACTTAAGTTGATGTGACATGGGTCAATTTAAAATTTTAACTTAAAGAAAAAAATGGCAATAAACCTCACTGCTTAGAATGTGGCAGGCTAAGTTCCTCGGAGCTGAAACCAATTTTCACAACGTCTTCAGGTGCTGGCCTCCAGCAGAACTGAATTCAATGTGCCCTGGTTGTAACCTTGGCGCAAGCAAAAGGGTTACATTACTGTAAAGCAGGAAATAATTCAGTTTCATTCTGTGTGCTCCCCTTACTTCCAACTTCCCATGCTTGATTTGGGAGCTGGTTTTTAAATTTTATTTTTTATTCACTGCCTTTGAGTAACAATAATAACTTACATTCATAGACTGCTTACTGTGTATTGGGCATGGTTCTAGAAAAATGTATATTAACTGATTTTAATCTTTAAAACTACCCTACTTCACTCAGCAGCTGAGTTAACTGAGCTGCAGAGAGATTAAGTCATTTGCCTAAAGTCACAGAGCTAGGATGGTGGCAGAGCCAGGATGGTGGCAGAGCCAAGATTTAGATCCAGGTGGACTGGCTCTCGAATCTCTGTGTCGAGCCTCTTAAGGTATTGTCCCAATTGGAGGTACTATGTGACCTCTCCTGCCAGAGACATTCAGTGTAACCTGGTGGCTGGGATCAGTCTGGACTCCACAGTTTTTATTTTTATTTTTTTAAATTTTAATGATGACACCGGGAAAGTGCCTTGTCTGAGTCTGGCATATCCCCTCCTAGCCTGGGATACAAGTGGCCCATACAGGATGCCATTTAAGACCAAATAACCCAGTCTTTGGGGAATAACTGATCTCAGACTACAGACAGTCCCCAATATAGGATGGTTTGACTTAGGACTTTTTGAGTTTATGAGGGCATGAAAGCAATACACGTTCAGTAGAAACTGTATTTCAAATGTATTTCCAGGCTGCTAATATACTTACTGTCTATACTGTCTCATGGTGCTGGGCAGCAGCACTGAGCCACAGCTCGCAGTCAGCCATGCTATCATGAGGGTGAACAACCAGTACTCTGTAGCGTGCTGTCCTGCCAGAGTGTTTTGGATATTGCTTTCTGAGCAGGTTTAAGGGAGGCTAGGCTAACCTATGATGTTTGGTAGGTCAGGTGTATTGAGTGCATTTTTGACTTACGATATTTTCAACTTACGATGGACGTAACCCCATTGTAAGTTGAGGAGCATCTGTAGTGTGTAATGGTCTCTTAAGTGTCTTATCATTAGCTGCCATGGCCCTTCTCTTCATACACCTTGGCACAGGTGGAACCTGACCCAAAATAATGGAAATTCTCAGTGTTAGACCTCCCAAGGAGAGGGTAACATCAGGTCTTTAGGCAAGGTGAGAAAACACTTTCTCAGGAGCATTTCTGAAATGGGGGAGTGAGCTAGCTGCCTTTAGGAAAGTCTAGTGAGGGGTTCCAGGGTGGGTCTGCACCTGTGTAGTAATTGTATAATATTCTCTGTGTTTTTCAGTTTGTGCTGTTGGTAACTAAGGGGTGGGGCCTGAGCCACACCTGGGGTGAAATAAACAGGAGCCATGATTGTCACCTTCCCTGAGGCCCAAGTGGTGGCAGCAGCTGTGGTCACGGGCAAAGAGCCGTTGTTGCCTCGAGAAGCAATCTCTTCTTGCAGGCATGGATGGAGGGATGCACCAGCGGCAGCTTGGTGGGAGCCAATGTCCAGAGCAACCAGCACCCCAAGTGGCCATGGTCATGGTGGGATCTTCCCTTGCTGAGTTTCTGCTCCACCAGAAGTGGCAAGGACAATCAGGACTGGTCTGGGATAGCAGTAAACACCCCCAGGATTCCTGAACCTGTTAGGCATGGACATTGGACTTCCCCCCAATTTAGAGACTGGCACCCCAGAATAGTTTCTATCGCCTTAAGCAGTGTTTATCTCTCAAACTAGTGATAGCTCATGCAGGGTACACAGGCCTTTCTTTAACTGCAGTGATGTGGGAGCAGCAGAAGTAGCTGGGCCTACTGACCATTATAGAAATTGCTATGACTTAGTTTCCTAAAACCTGCTCTCAGAGAGTTAAGGGTCTTAAAGCTAAAAGACTTCTGAAACACGCAAAAAATTTTTTATATGAAAGTATGTTCTTTAAGAGGAATTCTTTTATGATACTCTCTGACCTTTTTTTTTGATAAAATTAAAACAATTATTATTTTAAAAAATGTACCTTGGTTGTAAAATTCTGAATGAATGCTCCTTGTTGCTAGTTGGTGGAAGCCTTTGGAGAAGCAAAGAATTAATTTCTTGAAGCTTTTATTTCCTAACTGTAAAACATTGGTAGTAATATACCCTTCATGAATTATTGGGAGTGTTTAATCTCAGTCTGATCTTCAACTGAAGAGTCTTCATCCACAACTGCAAAAATATTGCATTGACATTTTCATTCTGGTTAGAAGGCTCAGTAATTTGTTCACATTTGCATCATCTCCATCCTCTGAAGTACTGTCTCTTTATCCTGACAATCCAAACTGGTTCGGGTAGACACAAAGCGGTCTCTGAAGGCCATGGGACTATTAATGCCCAAGTTTAATTAAATGACAAGTCCAATTTTAACAATACTGATTTACTTGCTGTGGGAAAAGTGCCAAACCTGGAGTGAGTTTAATGGAATTCAAGTAGTACTTTGTTTATTCATCACCTACCAAATGGCTCTGTGTGTGTGTAAGGATAAGTATGCATACATTAAAAACTATACAAATTTAGAATAACAATACTTATATGGGTCAGTGTAGAGCATAATTTTTATGCATACTGAGGATTTTATCCCACAATTTCCACTTCAAACTGTGGGTGGCAGCAGAGACTTGGGAAATATCTTCTGTGTAATTTGAATTACTTTTGAGGTGTACTAATGGCAAGGAACTGATTGTACTAAGTCGTTAAGTAAATTGGATCTTTATTTTTGAACTACCATCGGCATTACTTTATAATTTCTCATCTCATTCTTGTACTCAAAAATGGTAACAGAGGGCTGTGGTTTGGGAACCTCACTGCAGTGTCTTTTAAACAGGCTTTTTATTGTTTTGGGCCAATAACTTTCTCTTTTATTGGAGACTACAGGCCTTCTCCCTGCTACCCCTGCCTTTTGGTGATGCCTTATTGCCTACATTTGATCTGTTGGCTTCTAGCTTCCTTTGGAACCCCAAAGTGTGTCCTAAAGCTAATGCTGGACTAGAATGCTGAACTTGACCTGGCCCTTGAGTTCTTTGTGCACAGGTCTGTCCCCCTCGATGTGAGTAGTGCCCAAGGTCTTCACAGTTCATAGGAACAGAGAGCTTGTGTGACTTTGTCCCTGCCTGAGAAGAACAGGCACAGTGGTCTTCTGACTTGTCCTTTAGTTCCAAGATTGATATGCAAGAGACACACTGGTCAAGAATGCCCACTTCCCACCACAGAATATTTCTCCTTGAGCCATAGGAGAGCAGCAGGGAATGTCTTATGAACGGCAATTGGGTGAGGGAAACGAGAAGAGAAGAATAAGAGGCAAGGATTAAAAAAAAAAAAAGAACAAAAAAGAAGAAAGCCCAAATGCCACTGCATATATACTGAGATACCATTTATGTAAAATTGTATCTCTGTATGTGACACATACATAAAGGAGTTAGAAGAAAAGATAAAGAATTATAATCTGTACTCTAAGATTGTTTATGATCTATTGTTTAGTGAAAAAAGCAGGTTGCATATTAAGAGTATGAATCTATTTAGAGAAAATCAAATGACTGAAGCCAGGCGTATGTATAAATATGCCTGGCTGCATTTAGATGAATGAGGATAAAGGCCCGAGAAGACACATACTAACTAGCCTTAATGCCCTGCGCTCTTTGGGACAGGGTTGCGAGATGGAGTGAAGGCGGTTATAGTGGTGCTGGGGAAATGATTAGCTCTTTGAAGAACTTAGCATAGTTTCACCTTCTAAACATTTATGGATTGGTTGTATTATTTGAAAACATCACACTCAAAAAAAAAAACAAAACAAAACACAGGTGACTCACATGACGTTATTTGTTTCATAATTTCCTTCCCAGTCTAAGAGGCTTAAAAAGACTGCTTGGAGACAGGCCAACAGTGTCTCCAGGATGGAGAGAGATTTTTCCTAAAATCCAAATGAGTCATCATGGGCTGCTGCAAAGATCCTCGATTTCCTTGCTATTTATGATGCCTAAAATTTCCACCTCGGGTTGAGTTATACACAGCTGTCTTTCATGACTACACATAGTAAAAAGGTGCTTACTGATCATTTTGCTATTTATTTCTCCAGATGTAATTCTTTTGGTCCTATGGTTATCTGTGTTTCCAGGGAAGTGCGATAGGTATTTCTAGGTGTGAGGCAGTCCTTGGACGGACAAATAAGAGCTTCTGGATAACTGTAACGGACACTCAAGTCATTTGATTTTGAGCTCCCAACAGCCAAACTCCTTCTCTCCCGCCATCCCTTCCTCCCTCCTTCCTTAATTACTTATTAACCACTTATTATGAACCAGACACTGTACTCGATTCCAGAGATACAAGGCTCTGCCTAGAGCTTCCCTCCTCACCATGCCTGGGGGTGAGACTAGGACTCTCACCTCTCTCCTTTGTGGCCTCATTAAGGTTGCCCCCCTGCAGCCAAGACAGAGCGCTCCATCTCACTTCCCGGCCTAGCCATGCTACTGCTGCTTCCACTTCTGCAGGTGGGGTCCTATTGCTGAGGCCCACTCACTGCTCAGGACGGTGGCTTTGATTGTTTCCATCACTAGAATGGGTGGTTGGGGCTGCCACATACCATAGAGCTGCCCTCCCATCACTCCTGCCTCTTTGCCTCATCCTTCCCTGTTTGTACCTCACCCTTTAGGGTGCCGGGTGCCTCTTCTTCCCACACTGGAGAGTTTCTTACTATGTCCACAGACCAATCTGATCTCATCACCTCTGTTATCCTGCATGCAAATTCATTATCTTTTCACTCTTAGTCTCATTTTACAGAGGGTGCCAAAAAATGCATACACATTTTAAGAGAAGTAAAAACTGTATTAAAATTGTAATACTTAATATATACCCATAATAATAGATGAGTACAAGTCACATTTGACTCCTGCAATTACAAGAGGTGCTCAAAGTGGTTACCATCAGCTTCCAGACACTTCTGATTATGGTGAACTACTGCTTGAGAAACGATGACCAAAGTGTCCACTGGTATCGCTGTATCGCTGCCCATGCTTTTCCAGTTTCTTCCCAAAGTACTGTCAGTGTAGCCAGTTTTATGTGGTACACCACATCCTTTACGGTCCCCCATAGGTGGAAGTCAAGGGGTGTTAAGTCAGGAGAATATGGGGGAAACTCAACCACACTGCTTCCTCCTAATCCACTGTCCTGGCAAATGGTCTTGTGCTCCTCAAATGACTACTGTGCATCGGCCATATTCTTTGACCTGTCTGTCACATGATGATGCTAGACAGCATTCATTTGATTAATGCCATTGTTTAAGCGAACGTCGTGCTACACATTGCTACCATAATTCAATTCTACTTCAAAAAGTAATACATAGATAATGTCACTTAACATGTGTATTATTTTTTGGCACCCTGGTATATAGATACAGATAGATCGATATAAATTTAAGTCCCTGCTCTGAAATATTAGTATGTTAATTTTATCAGTAGACCAGCTGACAGAGGCTCTGTTTTATTTTATTATTATTATAATTATTATTTTTACTAGCTGACCTTTCATTCAGTTCTCTACTTCCCAAGTTAGGAGGTCAAGCTTGAAGATTAGTGAAATTTGGTATCAGAGGATACTGTTTTACTTCAGTAACCCACTGCCTAGCACTATTTAATTTTCCATTCCATTAGAGAATAATACCTCTTTATGCTTCCAATTTTCTCTGCTGATAGAACTAAGAGAATAGGAAAAAATAGTTTGGGCTAGAAGGTTCCGAAAAGGCTACAGGAAAGAGATGAGACTTGAGGATGGAAGGATTTGGATTCTAGGCTACTTCATATTACAAATGTAATACCAATGACTTTTATCTAAAAACTTTGACATGTCTCTGCAAAGAGAAATTACAGAGTAATTCTTTCCTCTGGAAATTCACTATTGATAGTCCCCCCAAACTCAAGGGCTGTGTTTGAGTAAGTTTTGTCTGCGTGGATGTTTCGTGTTCTGTGAAAGGCTCCTCCTCCGTCACGTGGGGCAGGCGTGGTGAGTCTCTAAAGGTACTGGGTAGCTACATGGAGAGCTTAAGCTGACATTCATAGGTAGGCTGCATCTATTCCCATCCTTCCTTGTCTTCCCTCCCACACGTTAACTCTAGTTTGTAAATGAATCCCGACTCTAGAAAAAATAGAAATAGTTCATATTTTTCAGTCAGGAGTGATCAGAACGATGCCTTCTATGGAGTTTCGAAGACAGCATTTCTGACAGGGTGGTAGAAAAGAGGAAGGAGGGTGTTGGCATGGTGGCGGGAAGTGGGAAGGAACTAAAGAAGCTTGAAAGGGAGAAGGGAGAATACAGACTCTTCTGGGGGAAAGTATGTATTATTTTCCTCTTTCCAGGTCTGTCAGGATCATGGTCTCAGAGAGAACATCTTTCTTGAATAGTGTCCTTTAATGCACTTTTTGTAGTTCTTATAAGAAATATTATAGTCTCATTGAGCATTTTATTCCCAGTTGAGGACTGCAGATTTTGGTTCACATCTCGGGCTGTAGCTTGGTATGTGCTCACTGAGTGTAAAGGCGGATGGATTACCTGCGTTACTTAAATCATGATTGCTCTCTCTCTCGACGTCTTTCTCTGCTAAGCACGTATAGTTGAATTCGCACAAGTAAATCTGTATTTGGTGCATTTCCACTTTAATCAGTTACAATGTGGACATTGTTTCTATTTTTGGGAGGGTTGTTTACTCTTTGAGAATTTTTGTAGAAAGCTGTGTACCTTTTCCTGCAAAAAAAATGTACTTCTGTGTCTCCATAAACCAAATATGATATATAATTTCTGGGCACCCATAGCCCATTTGTCGATTTGCAGGCTGAGAGTAGCAACATGTCAAGAGGGGAAACTTCCTTCCATTTGGCTCACAGAGAGCTGAGGGAGCAGATGGTGTGCCTCAGCAACGACAGATGCCAACGCAGTGGAGAAATAGGGGTTAAAGCACATTGGCACCTCTGAAGACCTGAGAGAAAGCTTGGTGCCAGGGACCCCAAGTGCTGAGGAAACTGAACCCCAGGAAGCCTGGACAGAAATGATCTAGGAGTGACCCCATTTGTATAACCAAACCCAAAGTAAAACAAAAGACTGCTGTAGGTTGTTGCCCACTTCATTCCTTTTTTTATAACCACAAGTGTATTGCTCTGACATGAGGGGATGGGAAGACCATGGGGAATTTCCCTAACACTAGGGCCTGAGTGAAATGAGAAATAACCAGTAAAACCAGGTGAAGCCTGAGATGAACACTTCTTGGAATGCAAGCAAACTCCTGAGATTTTCCCATGGGTAGTTTTACGTGGGGTCCAGGTTTTTCTCCATCACAGTTGTTTAGAGAATCACAGCTATTTCTTCCCTCTCACTTTAAGTTTGTTGTTGTTTGTTTGTTTATAAAGTTAAAAAGTGTGTTTCTTATTTAACTTAATTACAAGATAAGAAGTATTAATGTTGCTAAAGAAAGAATAGAACATTCCAAAAGGAGTTGCCAGCCACGTATATGCCAAAAAAGAGAGAAACAGAAATATTTCAGGCCTCATCTGAACATTTTTTTCAAGAAAGAGAGGACCCCGTGGTAATATCTCTATAGAAAATGAATTGAGCTCAGTATCCTTTAGCATTAAATCGTGTAGTCAGCTTTCCCTATTGTAGATAAGAGTCTGCCAGCTATAGCCTGTAGGCCAAATTGGGCTTGCAGTTGAGCAGCTAGCTATGACACAGACCATATGGTTTACAAAGGCTAAAATATTTACTCTCTGGCCCTTCAGAGGAAAAAGTTCTCCAACCCCTGTAGATCATCAAGCAGCTTGCTAATATTTTGATTTTTCATACAAGAGTAGACTGGTTAGTTCAATGCCAATGTCCAACCTGCTTGATAGTTAACATTTCACTTTGTACAACTATAAATTGCCATTCTGGTTGTGTACAATTGTTTCTTGGGAGCTTTGTTGACTTGAGTAGGTAACCTTGAGTTGGATCATCTCTGGAACACTAACGACTAAATTTCTGAGCATGAAATTGAGCATATGACTGAGGCCCGAGATGAATTTATCACTAGCCTCTCTCCCTTGGTTACTCATGGGGGATTAGGGGACTCCTGGCCTTCTCTGGAAGTTTGCTCTCTGGGAATCACTGACCTTTCTTCTGTAAAGGTCTATAGCTACATTGTCAACTTTTCAGCTACTAGCTCTAGCACTTTGGACCAAGCTGAAGTGTCTAAATGGATACATTTAGCACTCTCCTTTTTTTGTAATCTATTCCTTCCTTTTGAAAATATTTAAATATAGCCCATGTCTTTTATAGTCATCCAATCAGTGCTAGATTAGAAAGATAACAATCCATCTGGGATTCTCCAAGCGGGCCTTGCGATTACTCTTCCATTCATTGAGCCCTGTGTTTCCCCAAACCATCTCCACTGGCTTAGTGTAGATTTGAGGACATATGTTCTTTTGATCACAATGAAACTGAAGTGACTATGGGATATTTACTTAGAGCTTTTGAAATATTTATGTACAAATACTAATGGCACCTCACAGTTTACCTACTGCATTTTATCATTTGAGCAATGTTTTATTCATGGCTGGGTCAGAAACCCCTAATGCATGAACCTCCTCTGTTGCATGCTTGCTCATGTATGTGTCTGGCTCTCTAGTGTCCTGAGGTTATCCCTTGGAATTTCTGCCATCATTAGGTATATAAACACTCCCCAGTCACATGATGTTCTGTGGGTGGTGTGGCTATTTTTGAAGAGCTCAGAACAGTTCACAGGCATGATCCCATCAGTTCCTGCAAAATTCTGGAGTATGTGTAGAGGCAGATGCTGTCATCTGGCTTTTATTGCTTGGGAGGTAGAGACACAGATCATTTGAATGGGAAATATCAAGTGCATGGCCTTTCAGCACAGTGGGACAGGGAATGAAAGGGAGATCTCTAGCACTAGTTCAATCAATCAACCAATCAGTACTACTGAGTGCACATTCTTGGCTCAGCAAGGGACTAACTGATGTGCCAGACAGACCATTTTGTTTTACTTATGTGATTTGGGGGTTCTGCCACCTTGAAGACAATAGCTTGTCATTGATTTCTTTGTGTGTGTGTGTGTGTGTGTGTGTGTGTGTGTGTGTGTGAATCAGTTGTAAATTGGGAGGGAACAAGCAGGTAGGAATTATGGCATGGATAAATTATAGGAGAGGGGAGAGAATAGAGTCACTGTTTGAAGCCAGGTATCCTCCCAGTGTTGTGATAACATGGATTTCTTACTCTATTCCATTCTGAGCTCCTCAGAAATATCCATACTACCCCCAGAACATCATGGGACTGGGGAGTGTTTATGCATGTAATGGATGGCAGCAATTCCCCTTGATAAATAACCTGAGGAAACTGGAGAGCCAGACACATACATGAGCAAGAGTACAAGACCATTTTCAGGCAATGAATAAAAAACAGAACTGACCCTGGGTGATTAACACATAACACAATACATAGATGATGTATTGTAGAATTACACTTGGACCTTATGTAATTTTTATGAACTAATGTCACCCCAATAACTTTAACAATAAAAAATAAAAAAGAGCAATATTCCAGTTATAAGTTATGATGGCCAGCACAATCCTGTGTACTTAGGTATCTGTTATCCCATTATTTCTCTGGTTGATCCTAATTCTCAATACCAAACAGTGACCTCAGCTCACCATGGTGGTGATCGGAAGGCTTTTTTTGGTGCATTTTAAATGTAGCTGGAAATTGAACAACTTGAAATCTATCCTGTTGGAAAGATAGCACATCTTGAACCAAAAATACCTTCATATAATATAATTTCACCTCTAGTAACATCTTAACAAGGATACTTTAAAGGCCAGCATAAAGGTGAAGCCCAAGAGAAGACATAAATCACAGAATTGTGAGACTATTCAATAATGATCTCATATGCCCATACATTTTTATAAATGGAAAACTGAGGACCAGAGACAGAAGTATCTTGGCACAGACACACAGCTAGAGGCAGAGCTAGGAGTAGAAATCCAAGTATCCTGACTCTATCCAAGTCTACTTTTTTTCAACATTCACCTTTAGCAGAGGAAGCAGAACAGTCAAGATGGTGACCACCTCCCACTGTTAATTGGTTAATTAGCAAGCTTGGGAATCATTTTCTTAAAAAGAATCAGGATTTCTCTCACTCACATGGATGTTCTTGATTCAGTAGCATAAATGTTGTCAGAGACTTTGTTTTGGTGCTTTGAGTTTGAGAGAGAGTGAGCCAGAAGTTCTTATTGCCAAACTCACAAAAACAAAACAAAAACAAAAACAAAAACCACTACAGTCATTAACTGAAACCTGGGTTGCTGCATTAGCAGGAGACAGGAACTGCTTTATGAGGTGCCCCTGTACAGGATAATCAATAGAAAGTTCAGGGATGGGCACCATATCTCCTCTGAAACTCAGCCCCTTTCTAGGGAAATGCAGAGGGCATGGTGGGCAGTCAAAGCAGCAGGGTGAATTAGTGTCAAGGAACATCTTTTATTCATGGGAGTAATACAGCAGAGGAACTTAGCATGGCTTAGTTTTGTCACAGGAATAAAATGAGAAGCACGGCCAAGTTGGCACTTGGTCAAAGTGCCAGTTATGAGTTGTGCAGTACATACGCTGCACTTTGTGTGAGGCTGTTTGGTTTACTTATGAGTTACAAACTTGAGTGCGTACACATCTCTGGAAACTCCTCAAAATGAGAAACATAGTAGGCAATTTAGCATTTCTTCATTTATAGGTGAAAAGACTGGGCGGTGAATATTAAATTCCCCAAAGAGTAGTGGTAACGAAAGGGAGGATGGCTGTTCTGGAGGTCTCCCAGCACATAGCGTGGGACCTGTGCTAGTGAATAATGGTGGAGGTCCTCCCGGCTGGCTGGTTGGTATTTTCAGAACCATCTGACCTCTATCAGGTGGTGGTCTAGATGTTACTAGATGCACTGCAGTATGTTCTAGGAGCCCCCTTAGGCACAGAATTTCACAGCCATGGCGGAGGGGCTCATGAGACATGGACGTTCCTCCTGGGTCTACCGTTCACTTTTCTGTGCCCCAGTTTTCCTCTTCTCTGAAATGGTAGTAATAACGTTTCCACGCGGCCTCCATGAGGAGGAAATGACTACTTATCCATGTCAACGTACTTGGCGTTTAGGAGTACTTTCCATGCTAAATCCTCTCTCCCTTTTGGATTCGTAAAGATGTGGTCCTGACACCAATGGTCAGCCTGCTTCTCCGGGGGTAAGAGGTCAGCCACTACACACTTAGCCTCAGTTTCCTCACATGTAAAATGGAGGCACAGTGAAGTCATAGTATCACACGAGTATACAGTACAACTATATGCACTTTGCAGAGAGAGGAGGGAGGATGGGGGACCGAGAGAGTTTAAATAGTAGGGTTGCTTATGTTCTCCTTCCCACTCACTGAGCATAAACCACAAAATAAGCATGACGTGGGAGCTAGGAATCGGATGTGTCTCCACTGGGTCTCCGTTGCTACATGCCACACAGGGTGTGAGTAGCCTGCCATGAGTATGATGAGTCTCATGCAGAAACACACACACACACACACACACGCATATGTGGTTTATGCTCGTGTGTGTGTGTGTGCGTGCGTGTATAAATAGAAAATGTCTATATATCTACATTCCAAACAACATGGCCCTTAAGTACAACCAACTGCACAATTAGATGTTTCATCAAAGAAACTGCCACCACTTCTAATGTTCTGTCACACTTATTAAAAGGTGGTATGCTGATCTTTAACAAAGTGTCTTCTTCATGTGTATCTTCCAAGGTTATTTTGATTACGGGTGACTTTTGTCTTCTCTGCCTTTAGCATCTAATCCCCAATGAGAAAACTGGGGTAAATGTCTACCAGGCATCCAGGGTTATTGTGATGATCAGGTGAGATAACAGACATGAGAGAGCTTTGAAAATGTTAAAGCTGGAGATAAATGCAAGATTCTATTATTAATAATGACCTTGATTATAACTTCTCTTTCAGGCTTTGGGTCTATGGATCAAGGTGGAATGTTTTATATCTATTACTTCTTAGGGCTTGATGAGCCAACCAAGGCTATCAGAACTTCAGTAAAAAAGATGATGGGAGATCTTTGGGGAGAAGGGCCACTTTGCCTTGAGGAGGCCATGTCACTGTCATTAGGGGACTGTGACTAGAGTAACCTGTGAGAGATTTTGATTAAGGGCCTGGAATGGAGTCTGGAAATTTATCCTTTTAATTAGCTCCATAGGTGAATCTGCTATCAGACAAATTGCAATGAAAAGGAATGAAATTTGTGTGTGTGTGTTTGAATGAATATCGAAAGAAGAAAATACAATCCTGCATGAAACTCCTGAGAATTACTTTTCCTTTTATTTTAATGTCCCACCCTGATTCTAGTGCAGGAATGCAATCTTTGAGGCAGACAGTGTCTCTTTTTATCAGTTTTACTAAGATATCATTGACAAATAAAATGGTGACTTATTTATGGTGTTTATCATGGTGCTTGATGTACATATACATTGTGAAATGCTTCCCCACCTTCTTAATGAACACATTTGTCACCTCACATATTTATCCTTTTTTTTTTTTTTGGGGGTGAGAACATTTAAATTCTAGTCTCTTAGCAAATTACAATTCTATAAAACAGTGTTACTAACTGTAGTCACAATGCTATACCTTAGATCCTCAGACTTTATTCATCTTACAAGCTGAAAGATGGCACCCTGTTACCAACCTCTCCCAATTTTCCCCACCCCTCTGCTCCTGGCAACCGCTTTTGTCCTCTTGGGACCTTGAGGGCATGATGTGAAATGAAACCAGTCAGACAGAGAAAGACAGTCTCTTTTCTGATGATTTATTCAAGATCTAGTGTTTATTAATCACTTATCAATTTCTAGGTTCTAGTGATTCCAGGTCCTAGTAAGGAGCTTACAACCTATTTGACAAATACCAGAAAATTGTTATGTGTCACTTTGGAGGTTTTAGTGGTGATTTAAAAGTTCTTTAGAAATGAATGCAAAACACAATAGCAAGGATACATTTCAACAGGCTAGTGAGAAAAGTAATAATTTGGTGGTTTTGAAATTTCTTTACTTTTTCTATGAACCTTTCCCTAAATCTTCAGATTGTATAAATTCTGGGATTTAACCATTGCAAGGCTGGTGGTTTGTAAGCAGTTCAGCTAAGTTCTGGCCACTAAGCTGTGCTTTTGAAGGGCTCTGGCCTTTGCTATTGAAAGCTGTTGGTTATCTGTGACTACTCAGGAGTCACTCTCTTTTAAACAATTTCTACAAAGAACATAGTTGTTCAAAGAATATGATTTGAACCTGGCAGGGATTTTGGTTGGTCTCAACAATGTGGATTTAGAAAAACCCAAGCCAAAGCTAAAACAAAAACCTCTAGGAAGCAGGTACTGTGTTTCTAAGACATCTGTAGAACTGACCTGAGTGAAAGGAGTGTATCCCAGATGGAAATGGTGATTTTAATCATTGACCTAACAATGGGAATGAAGAACTGAAGTCACATTGTAAAATAAGGGAAACGAAAATAGGCCAGGACTCAAAATATAGGTCAGGAACCCAACCAGCTTGGGAAGCAGTATTAGAAACAAGGGTCAAACAGGAGTGAAGCCATTGAAACCAGAGTTCTGGGAAGTGCTGGGGCTCAATCAGCAATCTAAGGAGCTTCATAGCAGGACAGAGCTAGGTTCACACTCTGGCTCTGCTACTTGCTAGCTGTGTGACTATGATCGAGTTACTCAACCTCTCTGACCCTCAAATTCCCTAGCTATAAATTATGCTAATTATGAAGTGCATGAAAGAACTGCTGGCATAATTACTATTCATAGTAGTACTGTTACTATGTGGTCCCCTGCTTCTCCTACTAGGAGACATTGACCAGTTTTCCTGGGCATGTGAGTGAGGCCAGCCTGAAAGGCAGATGTGGATTGGGTGGTTACTCTGCCCTTGTTAGAGTTGATTATCTCACAGGCGATTACCATGTCCCATCAATCAAACCCTGGCAGGATCCCCCCCATTTGTGAAACTCATATTACGATGCTCCATTTGTCTTCATTTCCTCTGTATCAACACCAGCTTGATTTTCTCATTAATGGAGGATTTGCTTAGGAATTATTTTCCAGAGGAATTTAACCACTAATCCCTTTTATGATGACAAAAATCTCCAACAAGCCCCCTGTATCAATCAGTTAGAGTTTCAGCAGGCAACAGATATGGGACTCAAATTGGATAATTTATGGAGAGTTCTATAAAGGAAGTATTTAGAACAGAGGGGCCAAAGATACAGAGAATCCACGAGGGGTGGTGCAGAACCCCGTGGCTAGTAACCGCCACGTACTCTGCCTACAAGCCTTGAAAAATGTGGGGATGGAGAGGTGATCAGTATCTAGAGCCAGCAAGAGCTCCCCAGCAGGAGCTGTAGTCTGTCTGAAGGAGGGTGTTGATCTGGGGCATCCCTGCAGGGAAGAAGCTCCGAACAAAGCCCAGCCATACCCTCCTTTCTTTCTCTGATCTCCTTGTGCTCCCCTCAGCCAAGCCCAGAGGGAAGCTCCAATAGAAGGCAGCGCTGCCTAGTGAGTCAGTCTGCATTCAGGTCAGTGTTCGGGGCACAGAGTAGGGTGGAGAAGGGTGGAGAGTAAATCTGGAGAGAGAGATGGAAGACACAAGCTCACCTCTCTTGGAGGCTCTTATCTGCCAGTGCTAAGGGTGCTGAGGTCTATTAAGTGAAGCTGGAACAACCCCAGAACTTGATGGCACTGATTCAGAGTCAGACATACCTGAATTCTACTCTGGCTGTACCATTGTTATCTCTTAACGTGTTCTTGAACAAGACAACTTCTCTCAGACTCATTTTCTTCACATGTAAAATGGGAGTAATGCTTGGTCACAGGAGTAAGCGAAATAATATATGAGAAAATATTTTGTAAGCCATAAAATTGTATAAGTATACAATTTTATTTTTATTCCAAATGGCCATACTGTATGCACATCTATATACATTATAAAAGAGAGATTATGTTTGCTGCTCCTCTACTGTCCAAGAATTGTGCTCTGTTCTTGGTGAAAAATTGCAATTCTAGTGTACAAAAAGCAAGACACTGAAATCTATGTGGTGGTGCTAAAATATGACTTTGGTTCTCACTGGAGATCCTAAAAGTTTCATTCAAAGTGAAGATGTATATTGATTTACATCTATGGAAGCCTTGTATGACATTTCCAAATCTGTCTGTAAGATAATGGCTTTAAATGGTTTATGATTTCTAAGAAAATCTAATAAATACAGTAACTTTGTACCTCAGTGTAATGAAAAAAAGTGATGTTTTGGGATATATCATTCCTCATTGAAATTCATTAGTATTTCCCACCAGCATAAATCTGGAGATTTTCTATAGGCTCATTTCTTCAAGAATAGTCTCTGAATGAATAGACTATATGAGACTGTTCTCTGGTGGTCCTCACAGCCTGGAAAGTTCCGAGCATGAATGAAAGTAAAGCCTAACACAGAATGGCTCAGGTGCGGGGGTCTTTTGGAGAGAGATCACACAGAAAGCATTTTTTTCCTACTGTACTTGACCTCTGACACTTGCCTCCCTCGTCGCCATTCTGTTGAATTTTGCCTCCCAAATGTGTTTCCAATACCTGTGATATTATTAAATAAAACACATGTAGCTGGATGTCCTAAAGAGGAGTTCCCTTCATACAGAACACTGAAAACAAAGCCAACACATGAATCCCAAATGAGGAATTATAAATACTCAGATGATGTTGAGGGGCTCCAAGGAAGAAGAGGCCACCAAAAAGGAGCCGAAAGAGCAGCCATTAAGCCTCTGATTGGTTAAAGTGTGGACACTGTTGACAGCTCATCCAAAGGAGGAAGTTCCTTATGGGAATTCAATCAATTTGGCCGCTAGAGCAGAAGCCGAGCTCAGTCCAATTGGCTAGAGCCTTTAGCGCATTGCTCAGTAGTAAAGTTCTCAACTATTTTCCCCCATTCTAATTGACTTGCATCTTGGATATTTACATAATTAATACATTCCCAGAGGCATAACCAGGATTTTATGCCAATTCTCAATGCATTCTATTCCAGTCCTTCCCAAGTTGAACTACAGAGGGAAGGCATACTATTCCAGGGAAAAAGATGAATCTGTGCCAGTACATATAAATATTAACACATGAGTGTGGGCATCCAAAATAGGTTGGTTCTATTTTTTAACTCTCTCCAAGCTCTAATCACACATTTCCACCTCTATAGCTATCACCTTGGCCAGAGCCATCACAGTATCTTGCTTGGGTTATTGCAAGAGCCTCCTAAATAGTCTCCTTGTTTACTACTCCCTTTTCTCTCTCCACTTGACCCTCATACCAGCCAGGTGGTCCTTTGAAAGTGCCAGTCACATCTCTGCACAAAACCTGCACTAACTCCCCATTTCATTCAGAGCAAAAGTTGTAAGTTTACAATCTATCCTTTCATTATGTCCCGCCCACTCTGCTTCCGCCATGACAGTGAGCCTCCTTCCTGTTCCTCAGATATGTTAGCAATGCTTTAGGGTCTTTGCACTGGATGTTCCTCCCCCCTGGAGCAGTCTTCTATAGGATTTCTGGGTGACTAACTTCCTTACTTCTTTCCAGTCTTTGTTTAATTGTTACCTTTTCCTCCAGGTCTACTCTGACCATCCTATTTAAAAATGGCAACTCATTCGATCCCCATGTCCCAATTTCTGATCCTTTCCATCCTATTCCCCTTTCCCTCCACCCCATAGCATGTATTTAACGTACTCCATAACTTCATATACTGTACTTAGTATGAGCTGCACCAGGACAGGCATTTTTACTTGTTTGGCTTATGATGTATCTTAAGCACAAAGAACAGTGCCTGGTTCTGACAAACAATGAATGGATCTTACTGATTGAAAAGAATTTGCAAATTCATTCCACAGACATAAAGTATTCACTCTGTACTTGGCATTGTGCTAGGTGCTGAGGTAAAATGATGCAGAAAGTAGATATATTTCTGTTCTCAGGTAGCTAGAGCCTGATGGTGAATCAGACCTGGTGTCCAGAGTGTTGAATGCTTCTCTTTGCTTTCGTGCTGATACTTGAGAAATCTGCCAATCTGATATTTTGAATCAGGACATTAGCCAACTATTGTTGTCAAAGCAACGCACAAACAAACGAACAAAAAACAAAAAACAAAAAAGAGTCTGGACATTAATAAGGAAAGACTTCATTGAGGGAGGCTAGTGCATTAAGAAGATTATCAAAGCTCCAGCCAGATTTGTCCCAGGGAAGAGGGCCGGGTGAGTGGAACTGTTATATGCAGAGACTGTGGGAAGGTGACTGAAAAGAGGAAGTGGGGGCGGGGTTGTGGTGGTATTAACACTGCCAGCGAGGATCCTACAACTTAAAAAACTGCTCAGATTAATGGGAATGTCACAGTGGGCAATGTCTGTGGTCGGGCACATGGGGTGGGGTGTGGGCCTGAAATGGAGCAGGAGAGTGACAGGGAGGAAGTTCTGAGCTGAGCTGTGCTAGGCAGACCAGCCTGCAGTCATGTCAAGCACAAAGCTTGATTAGCCTTGTCAGTGTTCATAAGCAAAAGTTAAAAGTTTAACCATAAAGCAATTGATGGCTTATGTTTCCTTTCTTAGTATAATTGTTCCCTTTGGGGTTATATTTGCTGCTGTGTTAAGAGTGATGTGTTAAGGTGGTCAGAAACAGTCTAAGTACTAGTTTGTTTATTAGGTCTCGTGATGACTGGGTTACTAACCCTAGCAAAGTCCCTTTAAGTGGTGTCAATGAATGTCAAATGTGTACTGTGTGTGCTGGGTGGTGCGTGTAGTAATAAGAACATTCATCTCCACTGCACCAGAGAAACAAAAGCTATTCCCTGGGATTCAGCAGTGGAATTGGATTTTGGAAACCATCATGAAATTCCTTTAGCTTTTCAAAATGGTCTTAATTTTTACCACCCGATTTACCTACGTGCTTTTAACTAAACGTCATCAGAACTATAGTACCAGATCCCTACTGTTAAGCATATTTTATTGAGGGCTATAATGTGCCTATAAAGACTGTAAGTGAAAGATGAGAAAACACCAATTAATATCAAAATGAATCTGTTCAATGAACTATAAAACCGATGATTCTTTTGGAGCACATTAAGAGTACTGTAGCCTGCTACCCAATCACTGCATTTTTATGGGGAAAAATATTTCTCACAGGAGACCTTCGACAAAACCACAGTATCTTAGATTTTATTTGGGAAAGTCAGTAGCTGCTCCCAACTCGATAATCACACGTGCTTTGGCCTCCTTATTATAAGTACATCTGGCATTTAGAGTGTGAAATACCCTGCTGGGCCTTGAATTCTCTGAGTTACTGATAACATTCACTGAAATGTAAACCAGCTTTTAAGGAAGTCTGTAAAAAAATGTGTCTTCATCCAGAGTCATAATTGTTCTGACTGGAAGAATACAGGCATACCTCAGATGTTTCGCAGTTTTGGTTCCAGACCAACACAATAAAGCAAATGTCTCAATCAAGTGAGTCATAATTTTTTTGTTGGTGGAGGGTCTTGCCTTTCAATTTGTAAAGTGTGTCACATCTGAAGTGCAATAAAGCGAAGTGCAATAAAACAAGGTGTGCATGTACTGGGCTAAGAGGCAGGGAGAAAAGCAGGGATCAATATAGGGACAGGAGCGAGATGTAGCATTTGAGTCATTCCTGTTATGTCCCTGTCACTGGGTTTACTGCATTACATACATCATGTCATTTAGTTCCCACCACTACCTTGTGATGGGTTGGGGGGGTCACCATTTTGTACGGGAAGAAATAGAGACTCAGAGAGGTTAATTAATCTCCCTTAGTCACATAGCTAGAAAAGATAAAGTATAAGTTTGATACTAGGTCTGTCTGATTCAAATCCATGCCTCAAGCACTGTCATTTGATGTTTGATCTTGAGCATATCGTGTGGCTGCTTTTGGTTTCTGTTTTTTCTCCTGTAAAATGGAGATAAGTACTACCAGTCCATCTCACTTCACTGAGGTGCTGTTAAATTAAACCCCTGTGAAGCACACTGAAAAAGAGTTAAGAGCTTACAAAGTGACTCAGTGTTATGGAACTGAATGAAATTAACATGATTTTACTTGCCCAATATATATTGGCTGTTGTCCCTTGGTTAAGGCACACTCTTAGAGACAGACTCTCGGAGGAGGGCTGTTAGTTAGTCACTAAAGATTTAACCCGGGTCCGAGAACGCATGCTGCTCACAGGGACAGATGTTAAACGCACAAAAAATACAATGCATCTATGGTCCATTAACTGAAGCTATTTCCAAATGAATAGAAGTATTATATTTTTAGAGTAACCTTTCTTTCTCTCTCTCTCTCTTGTTTTTTTTTTCTATTCTTTCATTTGGAGGTGGGGTGGGCTTGGGGGTGAGTGTTTATGACTTCGAGGAAGTTACTTGATGTCTCTGCACTTTCGTGTCCTTATTGGTGAATGGTAGAAATGATACCTACTTGAGAGAGTTTATCCATGTATTCCACAATTATTCTCAATGCCTCCTATGTGCTAGGCATTGTTTTAAATGCTGAGAATGCGACAACAAACAAAACAGTAAGAAAGCCATACCTGCTTACATTCTAGTGATGGCTAAGAACAGTAAGAAAAATAAGTAGAAAAAAGACTACATTAGATGGTGGTAAGTGCTAAAGATAAAAATCAAGCAGGAAAGGGAAAGGGATTATGAGTGATGGGAGGGATGACTTGCACTTTTAGACATGATGGTGTAGACACTAAAGACCAAGGTAACTTGACACAGAGTCAGGAGGCTATCCTGAGATAGAAGCATTCCTCATGCATCTTGTGTGTGTGTGGTGTGTATGGGGGAATTGCAAATGAAATAACATACATCACTCAGAGTAGGTACTCAATACCTGTTGTTAACCATGAAGGAATACGTGTCTGTAGGATCTGCAAGGGGGAATTACGAATCCAGAAAGAATGGCTTTACAAGGAAAAGTGCAAAGCAAATAAAATGAAAGCACCATTTGCCTCGAACTTGTAACGCTGACAGTGTTAAGAAATCTCAATGCAATGTCTGTAAACCAGTGGCCAGGAGCCAGCCTCCCCCTGCCCTCTTCATGTGCCTGAAGCCTTCTGCTGGCTTAGTTATTGCTTATTTGCAAACTGGAATTCAAAATGGCCTTTGGTAAGTTTTATGACTGCAAATCCATTAGAAGTACCAGGGGAAGAAGCAGACACTGAACTCCCTCAGTCCTTTGTTTGTAGTTGCCTCTATAATAGGATACTGAGCTTAATGAACCATAGATCTGACCAGTTCTAGCACTCATGATTCTTTTTCAGTGACCTAGTGTGACTTTTTACTAGACTCTGAGACAGCAAATAGGCTTTAGCTCTTGTTACAACCCTGGATGGTTGGGAGTGACCGGGGCATAGTCCTGATGAATCCTGAAGCCTGCCTGGGCTCACCCAGAAAGAGGGCTGTGATGGTTAATTCTACCTGTCAACTTGACTGGGCAATGGGGTGTCCAGATGTTTGGTCCAACATCATTCTGGGTGTTTCTGTGAAGGAGTTTTGGGATGAGATTAACATTTAAATTGGCAAACAGAGTGAAGCAAAACTCCCACATGTGAGTGGTCCTCATCCAATTAGTTGAAGGCCTGAACATTGACTTTTCCTGGGTCTTGAGACTTCCAACTTTCCTACTGGAACTATGCCATCAGCTTTCCTGGTTCTCAGCTGCCGTTGTCCTCAGACTGGGACTAACCTGATGACTCTCCTGGGTTTTACCCTACAGCTATTGGGATTTATTGCTTCAATAATTACATTAGTCAATTCCTTACAATAAATCTCATTACACACACACACACACACACACACACACACACACACACAGAATCCTGTTGTTTCTGTTCCTCTGGAGAACCCTGACTACTATAAAGGCTGTGATTAATTAGCAATGTCTGTTGTGATGGTAGAAATGGACAGTGGTTGCTCACATTTTCAAACTCTATAAAATTTCCATGTACAACTAACTGCATGGGAAACTAAGCCAAAGTATTGAATGTATTTTATTACAGGTTCATGTTTAAAGACAGAATTCCCAGATATGAAATAAGAGAGGCGTACATTCTGTAACTTGATAGGAGAAATCTTCAAGGAGAAACTTAAAAGTCTGCCTGACATTTGCAAAGCATCAGAGATTTGTGAATGGACCCTGGTTATGTTAGAGCTAGACAGTAAAGTCATGGGAAATGAGGATGGATCAAGCTTTGATTTATTTGGTCATTTGATACCACCTTTGACATCTTTGTCTACCTTGACAAGTCAATAAAGTTATTAAAATGAAATCTGAAAAAGTGTTGAGCATTAGAGCGTAACAGAGTTTCATTTCTAAGGCATAGTGCCCAATAGACCAAGAAGCTGCACCCAAGGCGTAGAGTGACTGCCTTAATTCCAGGCTGCCACTCACCACTGCTTGGCATTTGACAATGCACTTAATATGGTTTCTAAGCACATGAAGGGAAATGCATGAGTAAATAATTGGTTGCCCCTTTAAGAATAGAAAATACCGGGTTTAGGTTTAATTAACTGCCGTAAATTATTCTCAGGCTACCTGTTCAGAGAGAAGCAACTTTTACTGTTTGCCTCCAATTAAGAAAAATGGTCCAGGTTACTTTCTAAAATAGCAATATGAGGTAGTGAGTTTCTTACTGCTGAGAATATTTAAGGATGATGAGATGACATTTCTGTAGTATGGTGGAGGCTGGACTAGAAAACTAGTGATATTTGAGTGGTAGTCTGTCTCTATTGAAGCTTTCCTTAAAGCCATCCACGGCAATGCTTTCCTGGCAAGACTTAGTAAGAGGACCAGAGCACCCAACTCTTTTATATTTTTGAAAAACGTTGACCATTTCTTCAAGAACTCACTGTTAATGTGAGGAAAATTAAGGCTCATCATGGAAAAGTAGTAGATATTCAGGAAGGAATAGTCTAACTCAACAGATGTTTATTAACAAGGACTATGTGTAAGCCGTGGTTCTAGACCACATGGACAATACAGACATTAACACTTACATCATCAAACCCAGTGAAAGGCGATAGGACCAGTTTTCAAATAATTATAATGTGAGCAGCTGGTGCTAAGAGGTTTAGAAAAGCTGCAAATACAATGCTGTGCATGGATAAAAGATGGAGATATTGATTCTGCATAAACCAAGAGTGGTAGATAGCAAGAAGGGCAGTTATGGAAGGTTTCTTGGAGGAGAAGGCATTTGAGCTGGGACTTCACAAATAGGAGGCTTTTACAAGCAGAGCCAAGGAAAGGGTTTCTTATGCCCAGGGAACTGTAATGATCAAGGCTCAGAGTTTGACAAACAGCAGGGCATTGAATGGAGATGAGGTTGGTTTGGGAAGATCATAGAATGAAATGTGAGGTTGAAGTAGCTGGGTTATGTCACAGGATTCTGACGGTGGTTGCAGTAGGAAATAGTGAATTGGAGCTAAGTTTTAGAAATATGCCAGTAGTGTGAAAAATGTATGTGGTAGTGATTTGGGGGAAGGACTTGTATCTGGATCTAAGCTGATTCTATAGGCCATGAAAATTGTTATTTGTCCTGGACTAGTTCTTTTTCTGAGATGAGGGAATTGCGATGGAGCTGGGAATTGCATGTGGCTGACCACTCAGAAGCAGGCGCAGTTGGGCTGGGGAGATGTTAGTGCAAGCTTCTGTTCTCAGGTTGTAAATGAACCCTGAGGACTTGGGATCAATTTAAGTCCTTGGCTGGAAGATGTCGGAAGAACATTTGCGGTGCTGGAAGTGAGAAGTGCTGCTCTTGGCTAGAGCACTAAGTTAGATCCTGACATCCCAGCAATTCCCAGTCTTCTTGCTAAGCTTGTAGCACGGTGTATGCACAAGGCACACTGTGGTGATTTGTCTTGTGAAGTTGATTAAAAGCTGTCATTAGGGTGTGTGTGTGTGTGTGTGTGTGTGTGTGTGTGTGTGTAGGTAAGTGGTAGAAATCCAAGAGAGGCCCTGTTTGTTGATAAATTTGGGTTTCCTCAGAAGACTAAAATGCTGGCAAAGTATGTTCTAATAACCCGGAGTCCCAGCATTTGACTCACTTTTGTAAACATCAGAAAACACCTGGGCTGGGAGTTAATGGGCCCAATCCTCCAAGCATCTGGGACATTTGCTTGATAAAGGATTGATGTTTTTTACCTTGTTAATATTTCTTTCTTCTTTTGTCAACCCTAGAATATTTTGACTTGCCTCCAGGTTTCTCATTCAATCTCTTTTGTTGGAAAAATGTAAAAGTTGAAGAAGAGGTTTCGGGTGTCTCTAAAACAACCTGCAGTCTCTGAAGTTTTAGTTGTTAGAAGCATTCTTTTGTCTTATTGTTAGACTTACTGGGGTGACATTGATGAGCAAGAATCACATAGGTTTTAGGTGTATGATTCTACAGTGCTCATCCATGTGTTGCATTATATGTTCATCACCCAGTGTGACTTCTCTTTTCATCACCATGTATCTGGCTGCCCCTCCCTCCTCTCCCACCCCCTCCCTCTTCTACACCTCCCTCCTTTTCTCCAGGCAACCACTAAATTATTGACTGTGCCCATGATTTTTGTTTGTTTCTTTGTTTCTTTGTTGCTTTCAGTGTTATATTCCACATATGAGTGAAGTCATATGGTTCTTATTTTTTTCTGTCTGGCTTATTTCGCTTAGCATGGTGATCTCAAGGTCCATTTTGTCACAAATGGCAGTATTTCATCTTTTCTTACAGCTGAGTAATATTCCATTGTGTCTATGTACCACAGCTTCTTTATCCAGTCAAGACAGAAGCATTTTTTAATGTCACCTCTCCCATTTGTTATATGGGTTCCACCAGCCAGCTCACATCTGGATCTGCTGGTTTCATACTTGCCAAAGTGACACCAAAATAGAACTTCACCAACTCTGCCAAACTCACAGGCTATAAAAGGATGGAAAAAAATGATGGAGAAGGAGTAGGGAAGAGCAACAACTGTTTTGACTGGTTGCCTGGCACTCTGGTTGGGAGGGGCAGGTACTTAGAGAGTACGGCACAAACTCTTGAAGATGGGATAGGGAGTCATAGATAATTGAAGGAAACCTTTCTTAGAAGGTGCAAATTTGTATCCGGAGATTACAATGATGGGGTAAGTCACAGGCTCAATGAGAGGTCAATACTTGGATGATGTAACAGTCGTTCAGGTGAGAGCAAAGAGTGATTCTCAAATTTGTAAAACTTGGAGACCCATACAGTTATCAGGGCAAGGACCACCTTAGAGGATGATGTGATGCTGAATAACTTACTGTATTTCATAGATTCTTCCAGTGGTAAAATGGGAAGGGACACTAAAATGTTCTTGTCCAGCGTTCTTATTAAGCAGGTGGTGACACCAAGGCTCAGTAAGCGGTGAGGTGAAGGTTATGAAAATTCTCGCCTTCTCAGAATCATTTGTGGTCTGTTATATGAAGGAGTACCCCCAAACCCCCAGAATTTATTTATAAAAAATTGTGTAGTTATTCTTACATGTTTAAACTTAAGCCACCTTCGAAGTACTCTCCATTTGACGCAACATACCTATCAAGATGCTTTTTCCACCACTCAAAACAGTTTTGAACTCGTTGATTTTGATGCCTTTTGGTGCTTCTGCCATTTTTTATTTCACCTCTTCCACATTGGCAAAATGTTTCTTTTTGAGGACTTCTTAATCTGGGAAACAAACAAAAAGTTGCTTGGGGGTGAGATCAGGTGAATAGGGAGGGTGGGGCACAGGGGTCATGTTGTTTTTGGTCGAAAACTGCTCAACACTCAGCGCGGTGTGGGCAGGTGCGTCGTCATGCTGCACGTTGTTCCTGTAAATCACCCGTCGTGAAATGAGCAAATACATTGAAAAAGTCTCCAAAAAAACCTACTGAAGCCCGATGTAGCCTCTCACAGCAGCACCAGTTGGAACACAGGTGCAGACGGGTTCCTAGAACCCCCACCTAGCGGGGAAACCTGTATTACAAGGCCCCCCCCCGCCGAAGATAATTCTGGTTTTTATTTGTTTGTTTTTTTGTTTTGGGTCCCCCCTCGTGTTTTCTAGAGTTTTGGGGTTTGTTTTGGGTCCCCCCTCGTGTTTTCTAGAGTTTTGGGGTTTGTTTTGGGTCCCCCCTCATGTTTTCTAGAGTTTTGGGGTTTGTTTTGGGTCCCCCCTCGTGTTTTCTAGAGTTTTGGGGTTTGTTTTGGGTCCCCCCTCGTGTTTTCTAGAGTTTTGGGGTTGCAGTGGAAAGAACACAAGGAAACCTAGATTAACTCTGACAAATAATGACTTGTTATTGACCTTTTGATTGTTTCTTTTCTCACCTGTGTGACCTGCCACCTAGTATAGTTGTTGGGGTCAAATGAAAGTAACAATGTGTGTGAAAGTTAAATTCCAAATTAATGAGCAAATATAAAGCATCACTAGTGATGCTCATAATTTAATGTTGGAAGTGCCCTTAGAGTTTGCCCCATCTGCTCACATGGACTGATAAGGAACCTGAGACCCAGAAAACTGAAAAGCATTATCTAAGACACACATTTAGTGAATCATTGGCTGCTGCCTCCAATTCTTTTTTGGTATAAATTAGCTTATAGTATAAGCTAATTTGCTCTGACTCCATCTAAAAGGTGTCATTTGACCTTGATTTTTTCACTTGGGGGTTGCGTAGGAATAGGTCTTCATTTTTTTACTTGAGCTCCAATGTGGTAGGGGCTCAGAGGAAACTGGTGGGTTTTTTTCCATGGGGGAAGAAACTGGTTCTAGAGGACAGATTTGAACTGTTTTGGCTTAGATGCAAAAGCATTTTCAAATCAAATCATAAGCAGCAGGAAGAAAACCCATTTAATAATTTGCTTCTGCCTCCTTTTATTCATAAATGAGTTGGATCAATAACTATTTGAAATGTGAAAGCCTTTATTTTGCATGCTACCCAAAGAGAAAAGGCAATATAACTTGTTTGGAGGAAGAGCAGCATCCTTTTTTAATTCTGAGAAAGGGGCAAGCTTCAAAATCTGGCCTCTTGCCCTATTCTGGGCATGCAGTGATACCATTGTGGAGTGTCAGTTTGTGCATCAATTAAAGTGTCTTACTAATGACTTGTTTGGATTCCAGGACAGGCACCAGATGTCATTCAGCCCACGGCATGGAGAATTACTCTTAACTGCAACTTGAAGTTGTGTTATTTGGAGGTGACTCCCCCCCACCCCCCGTTGAATATATTAATTCACACTGAAGGGTCTAAATCTGTCTGCTCTCATGTTGTTTTCTTTCCTTACCCGAAAGACAAGCCTCCATTACAATGCTGAGCACTTCTTAAGGGTTACCCCAAAAGTTAACTCAGGCTCAAAAGAGAATTTCCAGTCAAATACTAGCTCTATTACACACATCTTCTGCAATTTTTTTTTTTTTTGGTGTTCCTTTCCCTACACTTGTGTCACGTGTGCCTTGTGCCAAGGCATTTTCTTCAGAATATGTCTAACTGCCCCATCCAATCATGGGCTGAGAGTACATCTATCTCTGCTGATTAGCACTGGAGAAAGACAGCTGTCTTTAATCAACCATAATCTGGCTTGAGTTCAATAATTCTGATTGCTTCTGCCCATGAGCATAAATGAGAGGGAAAAAAAGTTTTAAGCTTTCCTTGGAGCTGACTACACTTCAAATCTACAGACAGATGTTGCTTCCAATGAGACCAGCATGCTTTTTATAACCAACTCTGATAGGACTAACCCTGCAGGGCATAGATTTGATAATGACCTAATTATCTGGTCTACCTCAATAAGGCTAATTCTTCTAGGGCCCCAGGACTTTGGCTGTGATACTGTTTCCGTCCTTCCTACTGTCACAGCGGTTCTCAACCTGTGGGTCGTGACCCCTTTGGGGGTCGAATGACCCTTTCACAGGGGTTGCTTAAGACCATTGGAAAACATATTTCTGATGGTCTTAGGAACCAAGACGCTGCTCCTCTATCCCTTTCCATGCGGGTCTGCCCACATGCAGATACGCCCACATATGAGGACCCGGCATGATGACATCATCGCACCAACTCCATCACATACACCCGTACAAATACAGGTGTATGTGACAAGGTTGGCGCCATAATGTACTTATGCGGACCAGTCACACATGGGTAGAGAGCAGCTACTGTGTAGAAAGCAACTGCTGTGTTGAAAGCAGCTACTGTGTTGAAAGCAGCAGTATTGGAGGTAAAACGATACTTCATGAATTATAATTACTGGGTAAATGTAAAATCATGTACTGTAAAATCATCAACTACTGCAAAAATAAAATATCTGTACCATGGGAACTTAATCTGGATGCTGATTGGTCTTTTTATATTCAGCAACCTTCGCACTGATGTTGACTTTTTACGCGTAGTGTCGCAAAATGTAGCAATGTAGTTTACTGTTGTTATATTAAGACTGTTACCCATGCTACACCATGCTTCAAGACAAAATTTCATTTATTTGTAATTAGAGATAAATATTTCACAATATATAGTTACATATTGTTTTTGTGATTAATCACTGTGCTTTAATTATGTTCAATTTGTAACAATGAAAATCCATCCTGCATATCAGATATTTACATTATGATTCATAACAGTAGCAAAATTACAGTTATGAAGTAGCAACGAAAATAATTTTATGGGGGTCACCACAGCATGAGGAACTGTATTAAAGGGTCGCGGCATTTGGAAGGTTGAGAACCACTAGACTCTACAAGGATTCTTTAATTTGGGATTTTAGAAGTATAGTAACTAAAAAAATTCAGGAGAAAAATAACATCATTGGGGGTAACTTTATATAAGTACACTGAACTGTTTGTTTTAGCCTATCATTTGTCAATATTAGGTATAGCATACTGGTATTTCTTTTTGTGCTGTTCTACAGTAAACCAACAATACCTTGACAGTAGGAAACTGACCTTTAAAATCTTTAGCTAGGGGCACTGTTCATAATCTTATTTCTTTCTAGCCAAATAGAGTAGAAAAAAATAGACTTTGTGCTCAGAAAGATGTAAGCTTCAGTTTCTTTATTTGATAAATGGAATAAATAATATATGAGTATACCTCAAAGTGTTGCTATGAGGATTAAAGAAAATGCCTAGCTTCTAGTAATAGTGTTAATTGTCATCCTTGTCTTATTGTTTTTACAATACTTGTCTACATTTACTCTTCAGTATTCTAGTACTAGAACCTACTAATGTCTTCATGCCAATGGTGATTTTATTGAGAACAAAAAGAAATGGAGTATTTGTTCTAAAGAATTGTTGATTACTAGTCAAAGCCTTTTGTTTTAAATCAGTGGTTCTCAAAGTGTGGCCCTTGGATTAGCAGCATGAGCATCACCTTGGAACTTGAAAGAAGTGCAGATTATCATCCTACTCCAGGCAGACTGAATCAGAAACTCCGGGGGTGGGTTCAGCAGTCTGCATTTTAACAGGCCCTCCAGAGGATTCCGAGGTATACTACAGTTTGAGAACCACTGCTCTAAAACTGTAAATTCACCAGCTTAGTTAACTTTCTTTCTTTGATCCTTCTTAAATACATTGCGATATAAATACAGTAGACTCTCAGTTAACTGGCACTCATAAAGATTGGTAGGTGATACCGGATAAAAGTAGACTCTCTGTTAACCAAAATTCAAACTGGTTGCTTGAGTTTTGGTTAATGGAGAGTCTACTGAATGTGCAGGACAGGAGGTTCTTTAACACAATGTGAGTACTGTCTTGCAGAAGGTCTCTTGTGACCCTCTACTTGATCCTCTCACTCTGGGGAGAAAAGGACTTTGAAGTCAGAATGCCTCTTGACTCAAACACTCTCTCACTGGTGCTTTCTTTGCCAGCTGACCATGGTATTACATTATAAAGATTTGAACAAAGTCAAAAAGGGAAAGACATTAAGGAAAACAGCAATAAACTTCAAAATATTCCTGTCCTTGGGCTACAATTCAAAGAGCAAAGTCCTTGTTTAAAAAAGCCTGGCTTACAATTATTTCATTACCTATGATTTGAAAGTTATAGTCTTTACTGTGACACCTCTGAAGCCTAAGATCTCTACTGGCAGCCCCAAGAGATGTGGCCATAATAATTTAATAACTAACAATGCCTGTGATTATCTGTAACTCACGAAGGTAGTTTTAATACAATGTTGGAAACACTGTTTCTTGAATACCCCTCCCAAATGTTTGCAGTTCACCTTTAAAGCATACAAAGTCTCTTGGTATTGGGAGAAATTATTAATAGCCTCCACTATTTTCAAAAGTAAGGAAATACAGTGGCATGAAGCCATGAATAGGAAAGTTCACTTTTCCATTATACACTCACTCTTAAAATGGTATTTGGAAATGACTTTTTAGGGGGAATGTCAGTGAGTTTCTAAATATTAAAAATCTTTTTATTTAATGTTTAAAGGTGACAAATGCTCACATTTATATTGCTGTTCACGCTTCTTATGGCACAGAATAATCTCTTCTGAATGTATCCAAACCAGAAAAGTTATTCAGAAGAATCTTTCAATTTTTACAGTTTGTACATATTGAACTAAAGTGAAAATGTGCATGGATATCTGTTTATTATATTTATTATGTATTTTTGTATGTATACTTATAAATGGTATGTTTCTATACATAGCTTTCTAATTTCTCAATCCTGGAAAGAATGACTTTCCTGAGAAATGGTAGAACCACTATTATAAAAGTAGGGAACCAGGGCCCATACTTCTTAGTAATGTCACAGATCAGGTAGACATTTGTAACTGGAACCTAGGTCTTCCAGTTTTCTTGAAGTAAAATAATTTCTGTGGGAATTCTGTATTCCCTGAATTGTGGATGTTTCTTTATAGAGTGATTTTTACACTTGGTTCTATAGTAACTCAGGGTTTTCATGGGTTCTGGAAAAATTATGTCAACTTCCAAGTTTATAATTAATACCTGCTAAGCATACATTTGAATCTAACATTCACATATTGTATAGCCTTGGCATGTCTATTTTTCCATATTTATCTTAGAAGGCATTTATTTCTTCCCCACTAGAGCCTGGAGTAGACAGAAAACTTTCTTAAAACTATTTGGCTTATTGGGTGGAATTTTTTTTTTTGGGGGGGGGTGGAATTTTTTAATCCCTTTTATTTATAGATCAGGTCATGCTTTGAAGGTTTTCAGTTTCTGCCGAGGTGTCTTTACAGTTCCTATCTCATATATTAAGACCATGGTATAATGGGCTGATGATGGAGTTTCAAAGATGTATCTATGTCTTTTTTTTTTTTTTTTTTTTTTTTTTTTTTTTTTTTTTTTTTTTTTTTTTTTTTTTTTTTTTTTTTTTTTTTTTTTTTTTTTTTTTTTGCTTTTTGGTATGTGGGTAGCTCCCTGACTGGGAATCGAACCCGGGCCGCAGCACTGACAGAGCCAGCGCCGAAGCCTTAAGCCACTACACCATCAGGGAACTCCCAATGTATCTATGTCTTAATCCCTGGGACCTGTAAATATTACCTTTGGAAAAGTGTCTTTGCAGATGTGATCAAGTTAAAGATTTTGAGATGAGGTGATCATCTTGAATTTTTGGGTAGGCTCTAAAGCAATTGACTAGTTTCCTTACACGAGAGAAGACTCAGACACAGAGAGGCGAGGGCAATGAGAAGACAAAGGCAGAGGCGGGAGGGATGTCTCTATAGGCTCTGGAATGCCTGCTTTACTACAAGTTGGAAGAAGCAAAGAAAAGAGGGAGTATAGCCCTGCTGACACCTGCTTTCAGGCTGCTGGCCTTCAGAACCATGCGAGAGTAAGTTTCTATTGTTTTAAGCTGCCAAGTTTGTTGTTATTTGTCACAGTAGCCACAGGAAACTAAAACCCATGATTTCTGTTCCCTAGCAAGCTTGTCCAACCTGCGGCCCATGAGCTGCATGCGGCCCAGGTTGGCTTTGAATACGGCCCAACACAAATTCGTAAACCTTCCTAAAACATTACAAAAGTTATGCATGGACCTTTTTTTTTTTTTTTTTTTTTTTTTTTTAGCTCATCAGCTATCATTAGTGTTAGTGTATTTTATATGTGGCCCAAGACAATTCTTCTTCCAGTGTGGTGCAGGAAAGCCAAAAGGTTGGACACCCCTGCAAGAGCTTAAAACCTCAGCTCCTAGCCCCTAGGACCTACATTCAGGCATGATATCACTTCTGTCCCATCTCTCAGTTTAATTCTAGAAATGCTTTTTATCTAGAATAAAATCTCCCTGGAATTGAACAACCTGCTGCTCTCCTGCTCTGGATTTGTGTTTCTTGTTGTTTTAACTAGGGAGAACAAAGAATTTGTTTTGTTTTGTTTTGCATTCAGCTATGTACTTAACATAGATTTTTTTGTTATATTTTACCCCAAATTTCTATGGTCATTTGTAGTGAGTAATTGATTTACTTGTCAGTCTACTATTTTTAGGGAACAAGTAGTCCCTAGATTAGTTAGAGTTCTCCAGAGACACAACATCATTATCTGCTGAGAA